>JAODAL010007065.1:0-128291 GCA_025379985.1 Phyllomedusa bahiana
ACCTTTTTTTAGATAGAGCTTGTCTGTGTTCGCCCCGGGGGGCCCCCCCCCCCCCCGCTCCCACCGCCGGAATTTACAGCGGTAGATGCTCCCTTTAAAATTCTCTAGCTAACTACATAAATTCTTCAAATCTCTAATCTAACTAAATTGGACGGATCACAGCTAATAGTAGAGGTTTCTCTGTGCAGAAATTAGACAAATTTTCCCGCTGAGCTGTTTGGCCACAGAAGAGCGCAGGTCCTTTTTCCCTATGAGACGCTGAGAGACACTGAGGCTGAAACGGGAAACGCTGTTCTATGTAAAAACGAGGTCATGTGTTTTTTTTCCAGCCAAAATCGCAACCCCATACACATCCCAGTCATGAGGGTTGCACACAAATTTTCCACCCTGCTCTATTCTGTAATCTGATTTGCTGGCCGCCAAAAATTACAGGAAGCGCCGAAAAAGGCGCGATCTTAATAGATGATGCTCAGTTTTTTAACCTTAAAATTATCGCCATGATCTGGAAAATTCGATCACCATAAAAACCTTGCCGATTTCAACTTTGTCGATAAAAATCGCTCAACACTATCTGTAAGCGCTTCTCATTGGTCGGCAGAAGCCAGCCAATCAGAATAGGAGCGACAGTGACCCATTATAAGCTATGGAGAAGTATGGACCAATCAAATGAAAAGGCGGGGCAGTTCGAAATAAAGTAAAAAAAGCCAGAAAATAGCTGATTGGTTGAGCCCAAGCGGCAGATATGAATCCACCAATCATATGTAGTGCGTCTATTTTGAGTGGAGAAAGAAGGGTGCGATAGAAGGGCGCCCTAAAAGTTTTTACTGTCTTATGGGAAATATTTCTAGTACTGTGATTGGTTGGGGGAAGAGGGGCCCCGTCCACTTAGCCAATCAGCGGCTGAGCTACCTTTTCATAAAGTTCTATGGGGAAAAGAAATGCAAGCGAGCTCTGTTTGTGATTGGCCAAGTTAAAGAGGCGCGGTTATTTGGACCAATGGGAGAGCAAACAACGCTCTTATGGGTTTTCTAATGCCCAAACTATAAATAAAACTGTAACATGGCCGAAATCAAATGATAACACTCATTAAGTTTGTACCGATGTGTTTATTAAAAATGATCAATAATATGGGGGTAACGAAAATAAACAAATAAATATGAATTCAATTAATTAATTTTTATTTCTTTATTTTTGTTACACCCATATTATTGTTCATTGGCTAACGAAAATGAAGAAATATTTTATTTTTATTTTTTTTGAAGGTTTGAGCTCTTTTTCTGATAATGTTTTACACCTAATAAAAACATTTTTTTTTTGGAATCATACTCCATGCCGCACGGAGCTGAGAGCTAAGATGGATTTCTTTTGCGATCTTTCCCTATGTTTTTCCCCTCATTTACGTTCTCGCTTCACTTCGCCTCCTCCGGCTCGTTTAGACCAACTTCAACTAGGTCTGCCTATCGGAGCTGGCGAGCGCTGCAATGCGCCGCACTTTTCCGACCCGCGATCATGCATGCCTCGGAATATCCGAATGTGCCGCGTCCCGCCCCAGAACGCCCACACCGTGCCCATTGCACTCCCCTTCATGTTAGGCGCAGGGGATTCGGATTCGGATCGGTGAGGCGCCGTTTTCGCCAGAAAACAGGTGCAACTCCCGATCATACATGTCGCCCATAGTGTTATATGATAGAGGGAGAGAAGCAGAGCTCTGTGATTTATATGGCTATATGATTGAGGAGAGCAGCTGAGCTCTTTGATATATAGGGTTATATGCTTGCGGGAGAGAAGCTGATCTCTGTGATATACAGAGTTATATGATAAAGGAGAGAAGCTGAGCTCTGTGATATATTTGGGGTTATATGATAGAGGAGAGAAGCTGAGCTCTGTGATATATAGGGTTATATGATAGAGGAGAGAAGCTGAGCTCTGTGATATATAGGGTTATATGATAGAGGAGAGATGCTGAGCTCTGTGATGTATAGGGTTATATGATAGAGGAGAGTAGCTTAGCTCTGTGATATATAGGGTTATATGATAGAGGGAGAGAAGCAGAGCTCTGTGATATATAGGATTATATGATAGAGGGAGAGGAGCTGAGCTCTGTGATATATAGAATTATATGATAGAGGGAGAGGATCTGAGCTCTGTGATATATAGGATTATATGATAGAGGAGAGAAGTTGGGCTCTGTGATATATAGGGTTATATGATAGAGTGAGAGAAGCAGAGCTCTGTGATATATAGGGTTATATGATTGGGGATAGAAGCTGAGCTCTAGTAAAAAGCAGAGGAAAAACAGAAACAGAAATTGAAATTCCTGCATTCCCCACCCACAAGCAATGATTGATACTTTTCTCTGCACCAGTGTAACCAGGCTCAGACTGGCCCACAGGAGAGCAAGCGAAACCCCGATTGGCCCCTAGGAAAGATGGGCCACTGAGAATAGCAGGCCCGGTACTTTTTTAGGAAGAAAAGCAGATGAAGAAAGGGTAAAAGATAGAGGTAAGTGCAGTATGTGCAGTCATGCACTGCAGCTGTAAAATTGGACCCAGAAATCAATTGTACTGATGGGCCTTAAGAATCAACTCCAGTGGTGGGCTCCAATAATAAGTCTGCTTAAGAAGGGCATATGGATGTCAAAGAAGCGGGCACATCACTTAGTATTTCAAGCATCAGTGGTGGTGATGCGGGATCTGGCCCATCTTTGTATTACATGAAAGATCTCAGTGTAATAATGATCACCATTTTTTCCCACACATGGGTGGTTGCAGACATTCCCTTTGACGGATTAAATTGGTACATCAAAGAAGTTGCATATTAGCATTTTACAAGAAATAACACACATACATATTTCTTAAATTACTGATTTAACATTGCAATTGTGTGTGAACCCTCCATAGGGCAGTAAAATCAATGCCCATGCTTTGGGGCAGAATCTAAATTATCTCCATCTGTTAATTGTTACATGAAATGTGCAAAATTTTAAGTTTAGTTGACACTTTATTTGTCAGTGTCCCCTAGATCCGGCAGTACAAGCCATGCATGCGAAATGTTTTTAATTGAGTGCAGACACTTTATTTATTCTTTACTTTCATCACAGAAATCTCAGGATGCAGTTAAAGTTAATATTTGTCCGTCTTCTTCATAGCATAGTCTCTTTTATGGGAAGCTAATGCTAAAAGACCCAATTAATGAAGATGGTTTATGCCTATGCATTATTATAATGGATTTCTTTGTTCTATACTTTCTCTGTGTCAAGACTAAGTCATTAATCAATTGATGCTGAAAAATAATTGTCTAGTTCTTAACAATTTTCCATTGTTGAAACATTTGGAATTTTAAGATAAAGATGCACTGGCTGCTCGCAAAAAATACAGTTTTAGATTACCCTCCATGGAAATGTGCACATATTGTTTGAAATGCAAAGCAGTTGACCTGATGTTAATGTATTTTAGTGAACTGTTGTTCAATTGACTATTCAATCTTTTTCTAGAAGAGTAGACTTCATTAATAAATTAAAATGTTTTGTCTGTTATTATATTACTCAAGCTATAAATCACATTTTGCAAACCTCTCAGTTCAACTAAATTTGGCAGGTTAAGGAGAAGTTATTTTTCAACCAAACAAGAATATCTGGAGTACCACAGATCATGAATGAAGAAGATGTTGTCAAAATCCACGTATCTTCTGCTCTTAACCTGGGAAGAATATGAGACGCCAAATAAGTAAGTCTTCCTCACTTCACAACCCATATTCTTGGTGGGAATTATATGACTAAACTGTAGGTCTATCTATGCATTGTTGTGTAGTTTATGTATTTGCATATACTTTGCTTTAAGTATCTTATACTTCTCAAAAGTTATATTGTGTCCTTGAGGAAAAGAACCAGAAATAGCTACAGAATAAAAATGTGAAAAATGTTTTTAATGTAATTTGCAACATCCATGAAACAATTCCTGTTTTGTCTTCACCATTCACATCACTGTGTACATATTACCTAAAGAAAGCAGTGCACATTGATGTGAATGTCTCTAGGATTGCAAACTTATTTTTGTTTGTTTGTTCTTTCTGATTACAACTTAGAAGAGGACCCTCAAATACAACATCATTATTTTTAATTGCCCTTCACCAGGGCTCTTAAAATTAATCATTCACCAGGTAAACCTACATTAATCTCATTGCTCTAGTACACTAGTTATCCTTTCATTAACACCTTCACTGTTCTAGGCAACCAAAGAAACCTTACACTAACTCCTTTACTAATCTAGACCTTCAAGGATAATCAAACCCTTACCACTGTAGCCAGTTTTAAGCTCTATGACAGAGCTCCACTTTTCAATTCGAAATGTATCAATATATGCGGGTAAAACTTTTTAATGCTTTATACCTATCCATGTGATTTAGAGACTGATTTCTCATGACATATTATGCTTTAAGTAAGAAATTTGGGTCCATATAATCCTTGTTTGTTTGTGAAAAGTTTGAAAATGGAAAAAATGTGCTTTTTTCTAAATTTTTTTAATATAAGATAGATAGTTATAAAATGCAAAATGGTTTCTAACTAATACCTACCATATATATTCTTTATGTTGGCATAATTTTTAACAAGTCATTTTATTTGTTATGACATTGGGGAGCTTATAAATTTAGTACAAATTTTTCACATTTTTAAAGAAAATTTGCAACACAGATTTTTTTAAGAACCAGTCCAGTTCTGATGACATAGTTTTTAGGGCTCTGTACGTAATACATGGCTCTAGGTATTCACAGAAATTAAAGCAAAGTGGAGCTGAGATTGCAAAATTTTATTTATTTGTTTTTGCAAATTTTCAGTTTTAATCCTTTATTCACTGAAACACATTAGATGTTACCAGAGAAACGCAACTCAATATTGATTCCCTTGATTCTGCTGTTTAAGAGATATACTATATGTGGCCCTAATTCACTATTTGACGCAATTACAAGCCTCACAATAGGAGAAGCACCTACTGGACTTTGACGTCTCATTTTCATTTTTTAGGCACCATTACAAATGTGCAGACACCCTAAGGTACTAAAAATTAAACACCACTAAAAAGGCCTCATTTTGACAACTACACCCTTTAAGGAATATATCCAGGGGTATAGTGAGTATATTGACCCCAGAGGTGTTTCACATTTTTTTAGTGTTAGGCTGTGGAAATTAAAAATATGAAGAAAATACAGCAATGCTGGTAGTGTTTCTATTTTAATTTTTTACAGCGTTCACTGTATATATACAGTACAAGTGACTTGTTAGCTTTACTCTGTGTGGCAATATGATTACAGTGATAACTCATTTAGATTTTTTTTAAGTTGTAGCACTTAAAAAAAAAGTTTTAATAGTATAAAACATTTGTTATGCATTGCTATCTTCTGGTAGCCATAACTTTTTTTTTTTATTTTTCTTTATATTTTTGATTTTTGATGTGGCCCCCACTTATGCCAACATTTTTTATGGCAGAATTTGAGAACAGGTGGGTTTATCAATCTTCATTCTAGGAGCACATCCTCTGCTGTTGGCGCTATATTGATGACATTTTCTTTATTTGGACAAGTACTAAAACATCTTTAGTGGAGTTTTTTGATTATTTGAATCACTGTGAGACATCAATTTCGTTTACAAAGGTAGTTTCAGCCTCTAAACTACAATTTTTGGATACTTTAATAATCTTGAAAGATGGGGTTTTGAAGACCGATTTATATGTAAAAGAGACGGATAGAAACAATCTGTTGCTCCATGATAGTCACCATCCAAAATACATGAAGGAGTCGTTGCCAATTATTACGAGTTAAGAGGATTGTGACAGATGAGAACATCTTAGAGAAGAGAGTTATAGACATGTGTAACAAATTCATTGCTAGGGGTTACCCTAAGAGGTTATTACAACATCATAAAATGAGATTGAGTAAAGTTAAGAGAAATGAGCTCCTCACCAAGAGAGTCAAGAAAGATGACCACGCCTTGGATAGATTATCCTTTGTATCTACATTCAATTCACATAGTCATGCCATTGCTAAAATTATCCGTAATGATTGGAGCTTATTACGAAATCAGTTTCCCCATATTTCAGAATTTCAATCTACACCTTTGATGTCTTACAAGAGATGTAGGAATCTGGGAGATCGATTGGTCAGATCCGATTTTGGCTCTAGAAAACAACAGGTGTCTCAGAGTCATCTGGCTCCTCCAAGGAGAGATAGTTTCCCTTGTCTAGGGTGCTGCAATTGTGGCAACCTGATCAAGGGTGACACTTTTACACATCCACAAAGTGGCAAAAAATATTTTATTAAAGAGAGATATACGTGCCGCTCTAGCTATGTAATCTATGTGATCATTTGCCCTTGTGGTCTTATGTATGTAGGAGAGACTACCATGGAAATAAGATTAAGGATTAACAAACATAAGAGTACCATCAGAAATAAATGTATGGATGCCCCGGTAGCTAAACATTTTGCGGATTTACAACTTTCTGTCTCTCAGTTGAGATTTCGGGTAATTGATTCTGTTCCCCCATTGAGACGGGGTGGTGATCGGGAAGCCCTATTAAAACTGAAAGAGAGCAGATGGATCTTTGAGTTACAAACTTTACAACCCCTTGGATTAAATTTAGAATTTAAGATTTAATGATTCATCCATTATTTAGCATGAATTCTTCAATGATGTTTATTAGTATTGTTTTTAATACTTTTCTCTTTATATTTTAGATGATATCCTCGACCTTCCTCTGGGCATGATTGACAAAACACTATTTTTAATTTGTGTATAAATAAAGTATTTTGGATTAATATGCTTATGTTGTTTACACGTATGGACATCAAAATTTATAATAAGGATTGATAATTTTCCCCTTTCTTGTTAGTTTCAATATGAATATTTTATGGATATAACTAAAATGGGTACTTTGTATTTCAGTGTAATTGTTTACCGTGATTGGGTTAGAGTACAATATATGAATGGGGATTCTCTCTATCTTTTTGTGTGCTCATATTGAGTTAGGCTTTAATGCTGCCCCTCGGTTATAATATTATAGTTCCCTATATATATCTAATATAATAGTCATCATCCTTCTAGTCCCGTTGGGGTATGTGATGTAATGTGGGTGATGTTTTGATGTCCTTTACGTGTTACCAGACAATATTTTCATATGGCTGTGGGTATTATACTGAGGGGGTGTGATCCGGCTCAGCCAAGTTGCCTGGACTTGCGCACTAGACAGTGGTGAGGCCGCTGTTGCCATGTTTCATGCACGCCGTTCGTGCATGATGGCGTTGCGCTCTGGCTCCTGCCTGTGCCGGTGTCTGGCTTCCGGTCCTGCACCATGCATCTCTGAAGACGCCGCAACCATGTGTGATCTAGTGATCAGGTGTCTCTACCCAGAATAAGTTGATTGATTCTAATGATACTATTGGATTTTAAAGGCTGTCTATCATTCTATTTAACCTATATATGTTTGTTTGCACACCTTCTGTAGGAGGAATGACACTAGGAAATATGTTATGGGCTCGGAGTTAGAAGGGGAGGTGCCTGATATGTGTAGATATACAGGGCTCTTTGTATGTGTGAATTGTGCTGCTTGAAAAAGGCCATACTTTGCTGGCTGAAACGTTGCTATTTGTACTCCTTATGGAATAAACAGTTCCTGTTTTTCATCCGATTTGGTGCTGCCGTTGGCATTTTTTTTTAATTTGCTACTTTGGTGGTGAGTAGAAGGCTTACACACCTAGCGGACTGGCTACTGCACATATTGCGGAATTACCCTATTGTGAATACCGTATATACTCGAGTATAAGCCGAGTTTTTCAGCACAAAAAATGTGCTGAAAAATCTCCCCTCGGCTTATACTCGAGTCACTGTCGGCGCTCGGGCGCTGCGATGGCCCGTGCGCCGACAGGGACGCTTCAGCTATATGCGACTCCTCGGGGAGCGTATATAACTGAAGGCCGAGTGAGCGCACAGTGTCCGGGCGCTGCGCTGGCCCGGGCACTGTCCGCGATCCCTTCACCTATATGCGACTCCTCCGGAGCGCATACAGGTGAAGAGATACCACTGCGGCGCAGAGAGCGAGCGCTCCGTGCTCCGCAGTGGTCTCCGGGCGGCCGCAGACTCGCGGCCGTCCGGAGTTTCCGGCACAGGCAGCGTGCATGTCATCACGCTGCGTGCGCGGCCTGATGACGTCACCCGCCTGTGCCGAGAAGACCGAGGAGAGCGCGCGGGAGACGGAGCAGCGGGGATCCAGGTAAGTGATTGTTTTTTTATTTTTTTAAACTGCCTACAGCCTGCCTATACCTGCCTTCCTATACCTGCCTACAGCTGCCCAATACATGCCCTATACCTGCCTACAGCCGGCCCTATACCTGCCTACAGCTGCCTATACCTGCCTACAGCCGGCCCTATACCTGCCCTATACCTGCCTATAGCTGCCTATACCTGCCCTATACTTGCCTACAGCTGCCTATACCTGCCTACAGCCGGCCCTATACCTGCCTACAGCTGCCTATACCTGCCTACAGCCGGCCCTATACCTGCCTACAGCTGCCTATACCTGCCTACAGCCGGCCCTATACCTGCCTACAGCCTGCCCTATACCTGCCTATACCCTGCCTACAGCCTTCCCTATACCTGCCTACAGCCTGCCCTATACCTGCCTATGGGGCCATATACCTGCCTATTACCTGCCTATGGAGCCATATACCTGCCTAGTACCTGCGCATGGGGCCATATACCTGCCTCTAATCTGCTTATGGGGGACAAATAACTGCCTATTACATGCCTATGGGGCCATATATGTGCCTTTTGGGACATATACCTGCCTATACCTGCATATAGGGCCATATATCTGCCTATAATTGCCTATGGGGGACATTAAACTGCCTATGTAATTTTATTGGTATCCATTTTTATTTTTAAAATTCACCAGTAGCCGCTGCGTTTTCCACCCTAGGCTTATACTCGAGTCAATAAGTTTTCCCGCTTTTTGGGGCAAAAGTAGGTGCCTCGGCTTATACTCGGGTCGGCTTATACTCGAGTATATACGGTAATTAGTGCTGTTCTCATTCTCTGTTGACAATTAATTTTTCAGGATACAATGTGTGATATCAATCTGGATTCTGGAATACTTTTTAAGGGAGTAGCGATGGGACAAGTACTAGTAAAGGGAAATTTGCTTTATTGCATGACGCTATTTTCTTCATTATATGGGGACGAGAAGGGGGCAAACTTGCACATGGGCTGGTTGATTTTGAGTACCAGGATTGCTTTGTAGTTCCAGTCTGGCCCTTTAACAGAATATTGGAGAATGGGCTTTCCCACACTCTGAAAGCACTAAGTCATGCCTCTACTTATTTATTTATTGCTTTGTGTCTTCTTTATTGGGTCCGTTTCTTAATGTTAACAACAACTAAATGCACAAAAGCAATTACAGTGAACAAAATTTTTCCACACTTTAAAAAAAATAGTAAACAGTAGGTAGCATAGACATATTTGGTTTTCCTATGTCTGAGCAAGTTATTTATTGTGAATAATAAGTGTCATAAAAAATGTAGTTTTCTTTCTCCATTATCCCCCCCAATAAAAATTCTATAAATGAAATGCCTTCTTATGTGCATGGCAAGACGATGACCCAAAGACTACTCTAAAGTTGTGGCTGTAAAACAAAAAGAGCTGAAATAACAAAGTTATGGTAAGTATGATTCATTTTTTAAAAGCTAAAAGGTGAAGGAAAAATTAGATAAAAATTGGGGTAATAGGTAAGCAAAGTGCCTGCATTATTGTCAACTTTCCAGGAACGTCCTTGAGGCTTAACTTGATGATTTCATCATGCCGTTTCACAGATCCTGTGCTACACAGCCAATTTAGGCCCCTACTGTTCATGCTGTAGTTGTTTCTACAGCAGTGATTGCTATATGAGCTCTGCTATTCCTAGCTGTGCATTATAGAGGGATATTGCTAGCAGAATGTAGTGAAGAAGGTTATAGAGTTTTAAAGGGTTAAAGTTTGTCAGTAACATAAATAAACAAGCTCCTGTGATAAAGATAACTGACAGCAGGGAGTGACATTGACATGGTCAGCCATGGTCAACCATGGTGCAGCTGGAGCAATAAGAGCAGGGAGAGGTGTTCAGTAACCTAGCAAAGCTTGTTGTCACGGATGCTCCTGCGACCCTCGTCCCGGGTCACAGCCGTATCCGTGCCCCGCTGCCGAGTGGCAGCACGTCCCGCATGTCGGGTCGCGGGCGGACTCGTGCCCCTGCTAGTTCCGGAGTTCACTACCCGGCCACGCTCCTTCAGTAGTCTCTGTCCCTCGGCACGCGTGGTCCCGCTCCCTAGGGGCATGTGCGTTGGCAGTAATAAATTTAAAGGGCCAGCGCACCGGTAATTGCTTATTGCTGGTCGCTGCCCCTATTTATCCCTGCCTCTTCATGGTTACCCCGCTGGATCTTTAGTGCCCATTAACTATTGAGAAAGCGTTCTGAGAAGGAAAACCTCGATTCTGAATGAAGTCAAAGTTTGGGGTGATTTGCGGGAACGAAGCGTGTTTTTAATTAATAAAATGGTTGCGAGCACATGGCGTTACATGGGGCAAAGAACTCTGGGAGGAAGAAAGGAGTAGTCTAAAGGACATGTGCAGAGATGAAGCCAATCAGAGACCGGCGGGATTCTGTGACGTCACCGCACTATAAAAGTCCGGACGCGACGCTGGCAGTTCACACTCCTCTCACTGTGCAGTGTAGTGAAGCTGCTGCTGCTGAGATCTCACACTCAAGAACTAACTTTTATACAGCGATTTTTGGGTGTGTGTCACAGCTTGTCTCAGAGACTGCTTCTCTTAACGTTCTATTTCTGATTTTGTGGGGTATTGGAATTGAAGTCCAGTGTGCGTCCAATTCAGCTGCATATACATTTTAATGCTATCTGCTCAATTCTGGAGCACATTGAATATCCAGGGGTTATCTAAGCCTGTTGTTGCTGTTGTATTCAGTTAAGGAAACAGTGTTTTTACAATACAAATACCACTTAATTTTTGGCTGCTCATTTCTATTGCGCAATTTAGATCCTTCAGTTAATTAAGTGTTTTTCTGCTGTTGTGGTCACTAAAAGAAACAGTGTTTTTCACCGCCAAAGAAGAAATTTTGAATGTAGCATAATTCATATCCGAAGGTTAATTACCGTATATACTCGCGTATAAGCCGAGTTTTTCAGCACAAAAAATGTGCTGAAAAATCTCCCCTCGGCTTATACTCGAGTCACTGAGCGCACAGTGCCCGGGCGCTGCGCTGGCCCGGGCACTGTCCGCGATCCCTTCACCTATATGCGACTCCTCCGGAGCACATATAGGTGAAGGGATACCACTGCGGGGCAGAGAGCGAGCGCTCCCTGCCCTGCAGTGGTCTCCGGGCGGCCGCAGACTCGCGGCCGTCCGGAGTTTCCGGCACAGGCAGCGTGCATGTCATCACGCTGCGTGCACGGCTTGATGACGTCACCCGCCTGTGCCGAGAAGACCGAGGAGCGCGCCCGGGAGACAGAGCAGCGGGGATCCAGGTAAGTGATTGTTTTTTATTTTTTTAAACTGCCTACAGCCTGCCTATACCTGCCTACAGCTGCCTATACCTGCCTACAGCTGCCCAATACATGCCCTATACCTGCCTACAGCCGGCCCTATACCTGCCTACAGCTGCCTATACCTGCCTACAGCCGGCCCTATACCTGCCTACAGCTGCCTATACCTGCCAACAGCCGGCCCTATACCTGCCTACAGCCTGCCCTATACCTGCCTATACCCTGCCTACAGCCTTCCCTATACCTGCCTACAGCCTGCCCTATACCTGCCTATGGGGCCATATACCTGCCTATTACCTGCCTATGGAGCCATACCTGCCTAGTACTTGCGTATGGGGCCATATACCTGCCTATAATCTGCTTATGGGGGACATATAACTGCCTATTACATGCCTATGGGGCCATATATGTGCCTTTTGGGACATATACCTGCCTATACCTGCATATAGGGCCATATATCTGCCTATAATTGCCTATGGGGGACATTAAACTTTTTATTAAATTTTATTAAATTTTATTGGTATCCATTTTTATTTTTAAAATTCACCAGTAGCCGCTGCGTTTTCCACCCTAGGCTTATACTCGAGTCAATAAGTTTTCCCGCTTTTTGGGGCAAAAGTAGGTGCCTCGGCTTATACTCGGGTCGGCTTATACTCGAGTATATACGGTAAGCCTGCTTGTGCTTTTATATTCAGTAAAATATACAGTGTTTTTAAACGGCACATACAAGTAAATTTTTGCTGGCCATTTGTGGAGCGCAATTTGTATCCAAGGGTTACCCAAGCTTGTTACTGGGTTCATTTGGAGTCAAATACAGGGTGTGTATTTATCATATACAGATATCTTCATTAAACAGAGTCTGTACATTTTAGAACAAACAGTATGTCAGACAGAGAGGTGGCATGCTCTTCACATGCGAGTGGCAGTGGCACAAACATTCCTGGAGTAGGCACAGGTCGCAGCACAGTAAGAGGACGACGCAGCAGGGTTCACTCGGTGAGGCCAGAACTGCTGGTGCATCTAGCGACCATGTGTTGACCAGCAACCCAAGGGTTCTTGCTTGGTTGACAAGGTCATTCACTTCCTCCCAGATGACATCTGACAACCCCAGCCAAGAGTTGGTGGGAACGTCAGACACAATCCTTAGTTGGCATGGCACAGGAGCGTGTCAGCACAAATAGATGATGATGTAGCCGACCGCACTTGGGAGCCGCGTGAGGCAAGGGCTTCATAATCGTCAGGAGAAGAGGGCGTCAGCGGCGCAGCCAGCAAGTGGGTTGTGTGGCCATGAGTCAGCAGGGTAGCAGCAGTGTGAGGTCGGGAGCCAAGCGGCCACGGGGTAGAAAACCCGCTTCGAAGGTCCAAGAAAGTAGCGGCACAGGGGCTCAGCGAGGCAGCGGCGGCAGTAGTCACTCAGTGCGGAGCGTTGGCGGTAAAATCAGCTACTCGGCGGTGTGGCAGTTCTTTGCTAAGACACCGGAGGAGCCAAATATGGGTATATGTAGAATTTGTGGGCAGAAAATGAAGTGTAGCCAGGAAACTAACATTGGCACCACAGCCCTGCGTCAACACATGCAGCGTCACCATCCGGTGGCCTGGGAGAAACGTGGCTCAGATGTGGTGGTCCATCCTGCCGCCGCAGCAACAGCAGCAGCGGCCAGTGGCACGCATGCCATTGCAGCCAGTCAAGGCTCCACCACCTCTGCAGAAGGGAGCTGTTTCTCTTTGACATCATCTCCCGATCCAGATGCTCCTGCTCCTCGCTACTCATGGTGAAAGCAGTCGTTCAGCGAGGCGATTGTAAAGAGACAACAGTATGCGTCCAACCATCCTAAGGTGCAGTAGCTGACCATGCTCCTGTCCAAGTTGTTGGTACTGCAGTCCTTCCCTTTCCAAATGGTGGACTCTGCACCATTCAGAGAACTAATGGCTTGTGCTGAGCCGAGATGGAGAGTTCCAAGCCGTAATTTATTTTCCAAAAAGGCAGTACCAGCACTTCATAAATATGTAGAACAGAAGGTGGGCCAGTCCTTGAGCTTATCGGTTTGGGTCAGGGCCAGTACATGTCCTTTACGGCCCACTGGGTGAATGTGCTTCCTGCCCAGGCACACCAACAATTTGGACAGGAGACGTCGCTTTCTCCTCCACGTTGTCAAACTGCGGCTCCTGCGCCAATGTCTGCCTCCTCCTCCTCCACCACCACCACCACCATCTCAGCCTCCACAAGTACTGCTCCATCATACCACATGTGTAGGGCACAGCGGTGTCACGCAGTTCTACACCTGGCTTGCCTCGGCGAACGAAGTCACACAGGGGAGGAACTGCTCCGCGTCATGCAGCAAGAAATCGATGTGTGGCTTTCTCCGCGCCAACTGCAAATCGGAACCATGGTGACGGACAATGGGAGGAACATGGTGTCCGCGCTGCACCGAGGAGGGATGGTCCATGCGTCCTGCATGGCGCATGTGTTCAATCTGGTTGTGAAAAGGTTCCTGAAGTCTTCCTCCGATCTTCAGAAGATTCTGAAAATGGCTAGGAAACTGTGCATGCACTTCATCCATTCCTACAAAGCCATGAACACTCTCCTCGAATTGCAGCGGCAGAACGGCCTCCCCCAACACACTCTGATATATGATATTTCCACCCGTTGGAATTGCAGCCTGCACCTGTTGGACCGACTGTATGAACAGAGAAAAGCCATTAACGATTTTTTGATGATCCAGGCGGACAGGAGTACTCCCCTGTGTAACTTTGATGTCAGCCAGTGGCAGCTCATGCGTGACACCTGCCGGTTGCTGAGGCCATTCAAAGAGGCCACGTTATTTGTCAGTCACCAGGACTACGGGATGAATAACATCATTCCACTGCTTCATGTCCTGGAACAGATGCTGAAAAATCTGTCTGGGCAGGGAACTGGAGACGTGGCGACTACATCTCGCGGCCACATGAGTCCGGTGGGGACTGAAATGGAGGAGGAAGAGGACATTAGAGCAGAAGCATTGTCTGGTGAAATGAGTGGATTTTCTACCCAGATTACAAGAGAGGAGGAGCAGGAGCAGCTGGAGGAGGTAGATGGAGATGAGGACGACGAGGCAGATGACCCGCAAGCACCATGGCAGTATACAGTGGAAATGGAGGCAGGGAGCCCCTCGGAGTCACTGGTACAGATGGCCCGCAGCATGCTGATTTGCCTGGCTAGTGACAGCCGAATAGTCAGCATCCGGCAGAGGGATGACTTCTGGCTCTCCACCCTATTGGACCCTCGCTATCGGTCCAAAATGGGAGCCTTTTTCCCAGCTGCTGAGAGGGAGGACAAACTCAAATACTATAGGGAAATTCTCCATAGTCAGTTGGCCTCTGCCTATGTGCGGCATCGTCCCTCCTCTGACAGGCCTGAACGGGGGGTTCTTCAGCGCTCACGTGCTACTGCCGCGGCTGCTGGAGGAAGGCGGGGGGGTAGGAGCAGTACCAGCTCCATCAGCAGCAACCTAAGTCTGGAGTCACTGATGAGCAGGTTCCTTCACCCACCTAGTGAGGAGGGTAGTCGCCAGCAGCAGTAGCTGCAGGACCTGGTGCAGTCCCTGAACCAACAGGTGGTGGCCTACTTGGACAGCACTCTGCCACCGCAGTTAGAAGATCCGCTGGACTACTGTTCAGCCAAACTGGATGTGTGGCCGCAACTTGCCGAGTTTGCAGTGGAGAAGCTGTCCTGCCCTGCCAGTAGTGTGGCATTAGAGTGGGTGTTCAGTGGGGCGGGGGCCATCGTTACCCCAAGGAGAATCCGCTTGTCCATGGGAAATGTGGAACGACTGACCTTTGTCAAGATGAATCAGGCGTGGATCGGCCAGGATTTCCACACACCAATGCCTTAGGCGTCAGACTACATCAACCATGACGCCTCACCCAAACTGTGAAAAATGTTCAAACTACCTGCCTCAGCCACTATTCTGATGCCGCCACCCGCCTGATGCCACACATCTGCTGACAATTTCTCCATCTGCCACCAACCATCTTTACCAGGGACTGGTATTGCCACCCACCTCCACACTCTGTCATTGTGCCACTCTATGACCTCATGCTGCTGCTGCTGTTTCTGGTGCCGTGACATCCACACTGTGTCATTGTGCCACTCTGTGGCCTACTCCAGTTTTTGCCACCTCCAGAATGTCATTGTGCCACTGCCTGACCTCATGCTGCTGCTGCCGTGACCTCCACACTGTGTCATTGTGCCACTCTGTGGCCTACTCCTGTTTTTGCCACCTCCAGAATGTCATTGTGCCACTGTCTGACCTCATGCTGCTGCCACCGTTACCTCCACTCTCTGTCATTGTGCCACTCTATGACCTCATGCTGCTACTGCTGTTTCTGGTGCCGTGCCCTCCACACTGTGTCATTGTGCCACTCTGTGGCCTACTCTTATTTTTGCCACCTCCAGAATGTCATTGTGCCACTGCCTGACCTCATGCTGCTGCTGTCGTGCCCTCCACACTGTGTCATTGTGCCACTCTGTGGCCTACTCCTGTTTTTGCCACCTCCAGAATGTCATTGTGCCACTGTCTGACCTCATGCTGCTGCTGTGGCTGCTGCCGTAACCTCCACACTGTGTCATTGTGCCACTCTGTGGCCTATTACTGTTTTGCCACCTCCAGAATGTCATTGTGCCACTGTCTGACCTCATGCTGCTGCTGCCGTGACCTCCACACTGTGTCATTGTGCCACTGTCTGACCTCATGCTGCTGCTGCCGTGCCCTCCACACTGTGTCATTGTGCCACTCTGTGGCCTACTCCTGTTTTTGCCACCTCCAGAATGTCATTGTGCCACTGTCTGACCTCATGCTGCTGCTGCCGTGCCCTCCACACTGTGTCATTGTGCCACTCTGTGGCCTACTCCTGTTTTTGCCACCTCCAGAATGTCATTGTGCCACTGTCTGACCTCATGCTGCTGCTGTGGCTGCTGCCGTAACCTCCACACTGTGTCATTGTGCCACTCTGTGGCCTATTACTGTTTTGCCACCTCCAGAATGTCATTGTGCCACTGTCTGACCTCATGCTGCTGTGGCTGCCGCCGTCACCTCCACACTCTGTCACTAATGTTGCCACCTGAGCTCTCAGCTTGTTTTTTTCCAGCTTTCGCTGGCATGACTTTATCAGGCAACATTCCCGCTTGAGTTTTTTGGTCAGTTTTGCCCTCTTAAGTGCCCAGGGAATTTTATAGTGAAGCGATTCTAAGAGCGGCGGCAGTCATGTGCGTGTCATACTAAAACACAACATTGTATGAAGACCAAACCAAGCTCCCTCTGCATATTTAAGCATGGCACAACATTCTACAGCACCCTGCAGGCTCTGTGCAGCCTGGAAATAGCTGTTTTTTAACGCGATTCGTCCCGAAGTAATTCGGACCGAATTTATTTTTGTCAGGAAATTCGGCGAAGTGACCGAACCGAATTTTTGAGAAATTCGCCCATCTCTAATTATAATGTTACTGACCAAACCAGTATACCCAGACCAATATAACCAAATAATATATACAGACCAGAAAATACCACCACATATCACTATGTATGACCAATACCACTATATTGTTACTGATCATACCAGTATACTAAGGTCGATATTACCAATAACAACAATAGACAAATACCAAGTAATGCCGCAATATCATCACCACATATCTCCACCATAAAGATGCAGAATACTGCCACGATACTGTTACTGAATACAATCCATTACAATAAGACCAATATTACCACCATACACTGACCATATAGGGGGGAAATGTATGAAAACTGTCAAGGTGTAAGACTGTCTTTGTTGCCCATATCAGCCAGTGTGCCCCTCTCATTTTTTCCAGAGCACTGTATGAAATGAAAGGGGAATGCTGATTAGTTTCTATGGGCAACAAAAAGTCTTACACCTAGACAGATTTCATACATGAGGCTCCTAGTGGTAGATACAAGTACACACGGTACAGTTACATATAGGTCCTCACGGGTCCCATCTTGTCTGAGGAGTCGTTCACTTTCCCTTCTTTCCGCTATGAGGACTTCATCCCTGAAAAATTCACAACACAAACACCTGAGACTCCTCACCTTAACATCTTCCAACCAGTGCCCACCCATGTACAAACTCCCCAACCATAGTGCCCCATATAGTAATAATTACCCCCTTGGTGCCCTGGTAGTTAGTTATATAGTGTCCGCCATAGGTAGTGGGCCCCCAGAGTTAGGTAGATAGATAGTGGGCCCCCGTAGTTGGGTAGATAGATAGTGGGCCCCCGTAGTTAGGTAGATAGATAGTGGGCCCCCATAGTTAGGTAGATAGATAGTGGGCCCCCATAGTTTGGTAGATAGATAGTGGGCCCCCGTAGTTAGATAGA
Source organism: Phyllomedusa bahiana (assembly GCA_025379985.1). Classification (NCBI taxonomy): domain Eukaryota; kingdom Metazoa; phylum Chordata; class Amphibia; order Anura; family Hylidae; genus Phyllomedusa; species Phyllomedusa bahiana. Next base: position 17,954 of record JAODAL010007065.1, read on the forward strand.
TAGAAAGTGGGCCCCCGTAGTTGGGTAGATAGATAGTGGGCCCCCGTAGTTAGGTAGATAGATAGTGGGCATCCGTTCCATAGGTAGTGGGCCCCCATATTTAGGTAGATAGTGGGCCCCCCATAGTTAGGTAGATAGTGGGCCCCCGTAGTTGGGTAGATAGATAGTGGGCCCCAGTAGTTAGGTAGATAGATAGTTGGCCCCCGTAGTTAGGTAGATAGTGGGCATCCGTTCCGTAGGTAGTGGGCCCCCATAGTTAGGTAGATAGTGGGCCCCGCGTAGTTAGGTAGATAGTGGGATCCCATAGTTAGGTAGATAGTGGGCCCCACGTAGTTAGGTAGATAGTGGGACCCCGTAGTTAGGTAGATAGTGGTCCCAACATAGTTAGGAAGATAGTGGGCCCCTGTAGTTAGATAGATAGTGGGCCCCCGTAGTTAGGTATATAGTGGTCACGCATAGTTAGGTAGATAGTGGGATCCCATAGTTAGGTAGATAGTGGGCCTCGCGTAGTTAGGTAGATAGTGGGACCCCGTAGTTAGGTAGATAGTGGGCCCAACATAGTTTGGAAGATAGTGGGCCCAACATAGTTAGGAAGATAGTGGGCCCCTGTAGTTAGGTAGATAGTGGGCCCCCGTAGTTAGGTATATAGTGGTCCCCTGTAGTTAGATAGAATGTGGGACCCCGTAGTTAGGTAGATAGTGGGCCCCTGTAGTTAGGTAGATAGTGGGCCCCTGTAGTTCGGTAGATAGAAAGTGGGCCCCCGTGGATAGGTAGATAGTGGGCCCCTGTAGTTCGGTAGATAGAAAGTGGGTCCCTGTAGATAGGTAGATAGTGGGCCCCTGTAGTTCGGTAGATAGAAAGTGGGCCCCTGTAGTTAGGTAGATAGTGGTCCCCTGTAGTTATGTAGCTAGAAAGTGGGCTCCCATAGTTAGGTAGATAGAAAGTGGGCCCCCGTAGTTGGGTAGATAGATAGTGGGCCCCCGTAGTTGGGTAGATAGATAGTGGGCCCCCGTAGTTAGGTAGATAGATAGTGGGCATCCGTTCCGTAGGTAGTGGGCCCCCAGAGGTAGATAGCGGCCCCCCATAGTTAGGTAGATAGTGGGCCCCCGTAGTTGGGTAGATAGATAGTGGGCCCCAGTAGGTAGGTAGATAGATATTTGGCCCCCGTAGTTAGGTAGATAGCGGGCATCCGTTCCGTAGGTAGTGGGCCCTCATAGTTAGGTAGATAGTGGGCCCCGCATAGTTAGGTAGATAGTGGGATCCCATAGTGAGGTAGATAGTGGGCCCCGCGTAGTTAGGTAGATAGTGGGACCCCGTAGTTAGGTAGATAGTGCGCTCATCATAGTTAGGAAGATAGTGGGCCCAACATAGTTAGGAAGATAGCGGGCCCCTGTAGTTAGGTAGATAGTGTGCCTCCGTAGTTAGGTATATCTTGGTCCCCTGTAGTTATGTAGTTAGAAAGTGGGACCCCGTAGTTAGGTAGATAGTGGGCCCCTGTAGTTAGGCAGATAGTGGGCCCCTGTAGTTCGGTAGATAGAAAGTGGGCCCCTATAGTTAGGTAGATAGTGGGCCCCTGTAGTTCGGTAGATAGAAAGTGGGCCCCTATAGTTAGGTAGATAGTGGGCCCCTGTAGTTTGGTAGATAGAAAGTGGGCCCCTGTAGTTAGGTAGATAGTGGTCCCCTGTAGTTATGTAGCTAGAAAGTGGGCCCCCGTAGTTAGGTAGATAGTGGGCCCCTGTAGTTAGATAGATAGTGGGCCCCTGTTGTTCGGTAGATAGAAAGTGGGCCCCTGTAGTTAGGTAGATAGTGGTCCCCTGTAGTTATGTAGCTAGAAAGTGGGCTCCCATAGTTAGGTAGATAGAAAGTGGGCCCCCGTAGTTGGGTAGATAGATAGTGGGCCCCCGTAGTTGGGTAGATAGATAGTGGGCCCCCGTAGTTGGGTAGATAGATAGTGGGCATCCGTTCCGTAGATAGTGGGCCCCCAGAGGTAGATAGCGGCCCCCCATAGTTAGGTAGATAGTGGGCCCCCGTAGTTGGGTAGATAGATAGTGGGCCCCAGTAGGTAGGTAGATAGATATTTGGCCCCCGTAGTTAGGTAGAGAGTGCGCCTCCGTTCCGTAGGTAGTGTTCACCCATAGTTAGGTAGATAGTGGGCCCCGCATAGTTAGGTAGATAGTGGGATCCCATAGTGAGGTAGATAGTGGGCCCCGCGTAGTTAGGTAGATAGTGGGACCCCGTAGTTAGGTAGATAGTGCGCTCAACATAGTTAGGAAGATAGTGGGCCCAACATAGTTAGGAAGATAGTGGGCCCCTGTAGTTAGGTAGATAGTGTGCCCCCGTAATTAGGTATATATTGGTCCCCTGTAGTTATGTAGATAGAAAGTGGGACCCCGTAGTTAGGTAGATAGTGGGCCCCTGTAGTTAGGCAGATAGTGGGCCCCTGTAGTTCGGTAGATAGAAAGTGGGCCCCTGTAGTTAGGGAGATAGTGGGCCCCTGTAGTTCGGTAGATAGAAAGTGGGCCCCTATAGTTAGGTAGATAGTGGGCCCCTGTAGTTTGGTAAATAGAAAGTGGGCCCCCTTAGTGGGCCCCGCGTAGTTAGGTAGATAGTGGGACCCCGTAGTTAGATAGATAGTGGGCCCTTTTAGTTCGGTAGTATAAAAGGGGGCCCCCTGTAGTTAGGTAGATAGTGGGCCCCTGTAGTTCGGTAGATAGAAATTGGGCCCCTGTAGTTAGGTAAATAGTGGGCCCCTGTAGTTAGGTAGATAGGTAGTGGGAGGAGAACCTGAATGAGGCCCCACTCAATTTTCCCTACCTTCCCCTGCAGAATAGGGCCCCGCTCAAGGCTTCTCACCAGATGTGTGGGGCCCATTAAAGGGCCTTCTTGCCCTCAGCCTAGTGGGGCCCCACAGGTCATGTGTGAGGGGAATGGAGTGGGGCCCACAGGTCAGGGGTGAGGGGATTGGAGTGGGGGCCACAGGTCAGGTGTGAGGGGACTGGAGTGGGGCCCACAGGTCAGGTGTGAGGTGACTGGAGTGGGGCCCACAGGTCAGGTGTGAGGGGATTGGAGTGGGGGCCACAGGTCAGGTGTGAGGGGACTGGAGTGGGGCCCACAGGTCAGGTGTGAGGGGACTGGAATGGGGGCCCAACAGGTCAGGTGTGAGGGGACTGGAGTGGGCCCCATAGGTCAGGTGTGAGGGGACTGGAGTGGGGCCCACAGGTCAGGGGTGAGGGGATTGGAGTGGGGGCCCCTCATATATCAAGGGCCTGGCATCACTGCTCACAATAGGGGCCCTGTGATTCACAGCTGCTGCATAGCTTTACACAGATCATTGCACTTACTTCCAATCCTCTGTGCAGCCTGTGATTGAGCAGCCCTCCCTCTCTCTCTGGGTTCTCTCCCTCCCCTCTATCCTTCTGACTCTGTGATCCTCTGGGCTGGACTCACTGTATTGTTTTGACCATGTCCCTCCCCCCCCTCCCTGCAGGCAGCCAGAGGAATGAGGTGGGGGCTTCACTGCTGATCTCCTGCTGCCCCGAGGAGAGGAACTCAGTGAAAAGATCTGTGTAAAACTGTACAGGAGACTTTGACTCACAGTGTGAGCCCCCTCCTCCCCCGCCTGACAGTACAATACAGACAGCAGCTCATAGCAGAGAACAAGCCTAATGCCTGTTGTCTCTCATTGCTGTGAAGCAAGGGGGTGGTACCTGCCGGCAGAGGCGGGCCACCCCCTACCTTCACAGACTGGCCGGGCCCCATACACCTATAGTGCCTGTACCCCCCTAATGGCGGCCCTGGTGACACCTGCCGTTTGCTGAGGCCATTCGAGGAGGCCACGTTATTTGTCAGTCGCCAGGACTACGGGATGAATAACGTCATTCCACTGCTTCATGTCCTGGAACAGATTCTGAAAAATCTGTCTGGGCAGGGGACTGGAGACGTGGCGACTACATCTCGCGGCCACATGAGTCCGGTGGGGACTGAACTGGAGGAGGAGGAGGCGGACATTGGAACACAAGCATTGTTTGGTGAAATAAGTGGTTTTTCTACCCAGGTAACAGGAGCGGAGGAGCAGGAGCAGCTGGAGGAGGTAGATGGAGATGAGGAAGACGAGGCAGATGACCCGCAAGCACCGTGGCAGTATAAAGTGGAGATGAAGGCAGGGAGCCCCTCGGAGTCACTTGTGCAGATGGCCTGCAGCATGCTGATTTGCCTGGCTAGTGACAGCCGAATAGTCACCATCCGGCAGAGGGATGACTTCTGGCTCTCCACCCTATTGGACCCTCGCTACTGGTCCTAAATGGGAGCCTTTTTCCCAGCTGCTGAGAGGGAGGACAAACTCAAATACTGTAGGGAAATCCTCCGTAGTCAGTAGGCTGCTGCCTATGTGCGGCATCGGCCCTCCTCTGACAGGTCTAACAGGGGGGTTCTTTAGCGCTCACGTACTACTGCCGCGGCTTCTGGGGGAAGGTGCGGGGGTAGGAGCAGTACCAGCTCCATCAGCAGCAACCTAAGTCTGGAGTCACTGATGAGCAGCTTCCTCCACCCGCCTAGTGAGGAGCGCACTCACCAGCAGCAGCAGCAGGGCCTGGAGCAGACCCTGAACCAACAGATGGTGGCCTACTTGGACAGCACTCTGCCACCCCAGTTATAAGATGCTCTGGACTACTGGGCAGCCAAACTGGATGTGTGGCCGCAACTTGCCGAGTTTGCAGTGGAGAAGCTGTCCTGCCCGGCCAGTAGTGTGGCATCAGAGTGGGTGTTCAGTACGGCGAGGGCCATCGTTACCCCAAGGAGAACCCGCTTGTCCATGGGAAATGTGGAACGACTGACCTTTGTCAAGATGAATCAGGCGTGGATCGGCCAGGATTTCCACACACCAATGCCTTAGGTGTCAGATTACATGAGCCATGGCGCCTCACCCAAACTGTGAGAAATGAGTCTGGGTTCAAACTACCTGCCTCAGCCACTATTCTGATGCCGCCACCCACCTGATGCCACACATCTGCTGCCAGTTTCTCCATCTGCCTACCACCATCTTTACCAGGGACTGGTATTGCCACCCACCTCCACACTGTGTCATTGTGCCACTGTCTGACCTCATGCTGCTGCTGTTGTTGCTGCTGCGGTCACCTCCTCTCCCTGTCATTGTGCCACTCTCTGACCTCATGCTGTTTCTCCTGCCTTCACCTTCACTCTCTGTCGTTGTGCCACTCTGTGGCCTACTCCTGTTGTTGCCACCGCCAGAATGTCATTGTGCCACTGTCTGACCTCATGCTGTTTCTCCTGCCTTCACCTTCACTCTCTGTCATTGTGCCACTCTGTGGCCTACTCCTGTTGTTGCCACCGCCAGAATGTCATTGTGCCACTGTCTGACCTCATGCTGCTGCTGTTGTTGCTGCCGTGACCTCCACACTGTATCATTGTGCCACTCTGTGGCCTATTACTGTTTTTACCACCTCCAGAATGTCATTGTGCCACTGTCTGACCTCATGCTGCTGTAGCTGCTGTGGCTGCTGCCGTCACCTCCACACTCTGTCACTGATGTTGCCTCCTGAGCCCTCAGCTTGTTTTTTTCCAGCTAGCGCTGCCATGACATTATCAGGCTACATTCCCGCTTCAGTTTTTTGGTCAGTTTTGCCCTCTTAAGTGCCCAGGGAATTTTAGAGTGAAGCGATTCTAATAGCGGCGGCAGTCATGTGCATGTCATACTAAAACAGAACATTGTATGAAGACCAAACCAAACTCCCTCTGCATATTTAAGCATGGCACAACGTTCTACAGCACCCCACAGGCTGTTTTTTAACGCGATTTGTCCCGAAGTAATTCGGACCAAACAAATTTTGTCGGATAATTTGGTGAAGTCGGCGAACCGAATTTTTGAGAAATTCGCCCATCTCTAGTAGTAATATACTGCAATTTATTATAATAATAATCAAGTAATCGCATATAGCACAGTATAGTGCTACAGTGGAACCAAAAAAGGCTAAAACAGCTAAAAAAGGATTGAACATATAAAAAGGACTCTTATTTACCCTTAAATTGTACTAAAGAAATCATTAAATTATTTCACAAATACAAAGCCTTCACTTCTCCATCAACAGAAAATTAAAAATAAAGTTATGACTTTTAGAACATGATGACATACCACCAGGATGCTTTTAAGTATTTGTAAGTGGCAAGTTTGATTTAAAAGGATTGTCTCACTACATTGATTCATCTTACTTCAGTTCTGTTTTCTTGGTTTCATTTCAGGGGTGTGTTTATTGGCTTCTACTAGGCTGCAGTAGAAGCCAGGTCTGTAGCTATAGCAACCAGCGCTAGCAGCCTTTCAGGATAGATCAAACAGGTCTGTAGCTATAGTGACCTGAGGAGCTGATGCAACCCATAGAAGAGGGGATTTCTGGGAATAGGAAGGATGCTGTTAATGGACATATATTGCAAAGTGACTTGTTTTTGCAAGATCTTTAACATAAAAAGCAATCCTTGTAGTGAGACAACGCCTTTAAGGAGGGGCCTATAAAATGGGTGTGGTCTGTAAAAGAGGTGTGGTCTGTAAAAGAGTGTCTTCTGCAAAAGAGATGTAGATTGTTAAAAATGCTGCTATGTTCAGAAAATGCAAAGACTAAGTTAACTGTGATCACTGTGATGTCCCCTGAATCTGTTTAGTATGATCTGACTATTTGGAATAACAGTTGTTTAGTAACAGAAAATAAAAACATGAGATTCAGATACAGAAACAAAAAAAGAAGGGTTTATCAAAAAAAAGGTTAAATAAATATACAAAAAGACAGGCAATTTGTGGTTAAAAATTAGTTTGCAGCATGAACAGTAAAGAGGTTTGTAGTTCAGGAGTAGCAAAGCTTATCTCAGTAACAGCAGGGTTGAATTTATATTGCAAGAACAGCAGACTCAGAACTTAAAGGGAATGTGTCATCCAAAATGACTTATTGTTTTCATGTTCTTTTTTTGGTTATGTTTTGTTTGGTTATGGTTAATTTTCCATATCACTTTCAATATTTTTTAATAATTCTTAAGTCCTGTAGTTTTCACTTTGGCCACTAAGCCTAATAATAGTTTGACACATTCTGTTCTGTAGAGAAAGATTCTCAGTTGTCTGCTATTAAATAATAATATCAGCACAAAGAGGGTCAAATTGAAAGGAGACATCAGTGTGAATAGATAACACAGGATCCACCAGTCACAAGAGGAGATCACAGTTCACCCTTTCCACTCCCTGCACACTGACTTCTTCCCAGGTCACAGAGGATGACTAGAAAATGCTCCTATAGAAGTCAATGGGACTGAGTCAGTCTTAAGTCTCCTATGTGCATGAGGCTACTGTAAAGCATCTCTCTGACTGCTGTTAAAGCAGTGCAAACAAGGCCTAGTGGCCCAAGTGAAAACTGCAAGACTTAAGAATTATTAAAAAATATTGAAAGTGATTAAAAATAAAACAAAATAAAAAATGATAACAAAACATACTCTAAAAATTCCCTTAAAACAAATGAGTCCTCATCCAAATGGTGTATAAATAATTGTGGGAAAAAGCATTAGTGCTTTCACCAGGCTCTGGTCTTATAGCTTCTTCTAACACATTGAAGCAAACATCCAGCACATTTTAGAGTTGTCTCTCCAGTATACAATAAAACAATGAAGCAAACACCTATGAGTATTATTAAGTTTCTATGTAGTAGTAGATTATTTTTTACACTACACATACCATTTACACATTCAAACATTCAAATATGTGATAAGATCTGTGTGTGGCTGCCTTATTAGTAAATTCAAGATATTTGTTTTTCATACATTGGTTTTCTAGGTGACCAATTAGGAATTGTAAGAATACAGACTCGGTGTTTAATATATACATAGGACAGCTACAAATTGTTTCATGCTGTCATAATGCTCGCTTTTATGACAGCATAAAATTTCTGATTTATTAATGGAGTAACTTTGAGTATAATTACTAGTGCATATTTTCTTCTTATTCCAAAGCACGACAAACTAATTTATTATGAAAGAAGGCTCTATTAACATATTTATAAATTCAACCTTCTTCTTTTTGCAGTAACTTAAGGTCTCTCTTATATGAACAATCTTTTATTCAAATTTAACTAACTTCTCTCTTGGAAATAACACCATTGAACTTAATGTCATACAACATTATCGGCGCAGTAATTTGCAACAATGGGCTCATTGTATTCATTTTCATATATTCCCTTATCAGAGAAATTCAGGGAGAGAGAAATTCACGTCTTCTTTGTAAAAGAAATTGAAGTAATAAAACAAAGATAATATGATGGGATGTACAATTACTTATAAAAGACTTGAATAAAAGTGCACAAATACATTTCCGAGTTTCTAAAACTTTTTCTGCACATGCATCAGAAATTAAGTGAATCCTGTTACAGCTTTAATTTATATTTATTTTGTAGCGGTTTTTGATAATAGTGAACACTGCAGAAATGTTATCTTTTTAAATATAATTTTTAAGACATCCTTAGAATTTCAGTTGTGTCCATGCTTCTGTGGTATTATTAGTGTGAATTATTAATATAGTTATATCTAGAACTTATTGGTCTTCTTAACATATCTAAGAGATCAAATAAAAATGTATATAAGTATTTTTCCCCCAAAATATATAGCTTTAAAATATAATACTTGACAAAACTCTAAATAGTATGATATCTGTGAAAATGTGCTGTAGTTTAGTAGAACAAAAAGTGGGGGAAAAAAGCCAGTAACAATTGTATTTAAAGAGAACCTGGTACATAGATTATGCCCCCCTTGCTGAGTACAGCACAAGCTAGTGACAGACCTGCTGTTTCCAAAGTAAAAATATCTGGACGACAGCATAAAAGCAGGGATAAATTTATTTCATAGTGAGTACAAAAATACCAGTGCAACGTTTCAGCCCATCAAAGTGTGGCCTTTTTCAAGACCTGCTGTTTCCAGAGCTGTGCCCCTTATTCTGTAAAATGCTAAAGTTTTAGAGTATTTAGTGCTCAAATCTGCAGTTTTCAGCCAGAAGAGTCAATCAAAGAGTCAGTTTAATTCATGACCCGCCCACCTGAGGCTAACCCCGCCCACCTCACAACTGATTAACCTATTACTTTGAATAGGTAGAGACGTGAATAATTGTCAGTTGGGCATGGCTAGCCTTGGGTGGGCAGGTCTAACAGCTGTTCATGAATAAGCTGAACTCTTTTCTGGCTGAAAACTGCCAGATGTGAACATTAAATACTCTAAAACTCCTGCATCGTACAGAATAAGGGACACAGCACTCGAAACAGCATGTCTAACACTAGCTTGTGCTGCCCTCAGCGAAAGGGGCATATCCTATGTGACAGGTTCTCTTTAAGGCTATGTTCACATCACGTAATTGCGGTGCATACAGTATGGCCGCAATTACACCGAGTGATTTGGGAGTTGCGCTGATCAGCGCTTACTCCCGCGGCGTGGGGGGGCCTGCAGCCCGCCGGCTTCGTTGACATGCATTACTTGTGGCGTGTATTCGCCGCAAGTAATTGACATGTCACTTATCTCCCCGCGCGTACAATACAATTGCATTGTACAAGCGGGGAGAGGAGGTGTAATCCATAGTTCTCTTTGGATTACCGTAATTTCGACGCACATCTCATATTAGAGTGCAATAACGCTGTGAAATGTGTGCCAAAATTAGCCCGTGTACACATACCATCTTACATAGTTATGGCATATCATATGATATTCCATATATTTCTAACAAGATCCATCTCTGGGATCCCCACTTATCTTGAGAACAGACCCCCAAAAGTATCTATGTAGAACAAAGAGAAGTTTAGGCTTCTGCTACACTCTCTGTTCATTTCAATGGAAGTTCTGAGTACAGCCAAGCATAACATAATGAAGACTACCATCCACCAAGGAAACAAAACAGTATGTAGATGTTGGTCCTGCGCTTATCAGACATTTATGGAATATCCTATTGATATGTCATGAATGTCCAGGCTGGGAACATCCCTTTAATTAGTGAGGGCTCCAATACAGGGTAGTGCACTTTATAATGCCGTAGGTCATCCTAATGTGTCTGTAGGGAACTCTGTTGGGATCTGTAGTCTTCCCTAGGGAATAGTAGAAATGAAAGAAGAAGTTAGTAGTTATGAAATGCACCTCACCCCTTATGTTCAGCATCTACAATCCCTAAAGTAATCCAATACCTATCATGGTTCTTTGTAATACGTACTCACAATTTCCTCTTCCACACAGGGCTGTAGCAAAGTAAAGGGGCCCCAGTTGCTGTTGGTAGATATATGAAGAGTTAAGCAGACCATTGGTCTCTGGAACTCCTATCCCCTCCATCACCACAGAGTAAAATAAAAATCTTAATATCTTGTGTTTTGCAATCTGACAAAATCCATTCTGAGGCCAGCTCATAGCTTGCTACGAGCCAGCCTCAGAGAACTGAGAAATGACTGCACTTGTGGGGCTCCCCCCTATTCATATCAATGGAATGGGAGTTTCAAATATACCCAAGCACACTCGCTCACCTATGTGTGGAACACTCATACAAATGGGGATAACTGCCAAAAATAGAAATAACAAGACAGAAAAAAATGATGTTCAACCAGAAATTGTTAAAAAATAAACTATAAGCATTCTGGCTAGAAACAAGACCTAACATAGCAAAGTGTACAAAAATGTTTAAAACTATGGTCTAACTTGGTGCACAAAAAATATTTTTTCTCATAAAACATATACAATTTTTTTTTTAAGTTGAAGAAGTATTTTTTTTTATAATTGAAATAGTGCAGGAACATGATTGTTCCTTTAAAAGTTGAAGTATGAGCCCATGAATGAGCCATCAATAACTCCTCCAGTTGGTTTAAATGTAATTTGTCAATGGTCCGCAGCATGCAATTTGCAGATGAAGCAGGTCTGAGCTTGTCACTGACCATTTGGTCTGTGCATTAATAATGGATTTAAAATAGTTAATAAATCTCAGATAAACACACTTGCATGTTAAAGCAACACTGAGAATAGAATTAGTCAGATTAATAAGTGGAGCTGACTTGTCTTGCGCTAACCGCATATATCAAAATTAGGTGTCTGGTACAAAGTGAAAAAAAAACGTGATTTACTTTCTAGAGTTTAAGTAGTGACACGGTTTTAAAATACATCTATTGGTGTCTGGACAAAAACAGGAAATCCACAGACACAATTTGCAGAAAATCAAATAATGATTGCCCTGCTCTGCTGTGTATAATGAAACCTATTTACTGGCTTGTTTCCAGTAGGAAACCTCCTCAGGGAAACAATGCACATTTACAGATCTCATTGATTTTGTATAAAATGAAGTCTAGGCTGTCGGGAAGGGTTAGAAGAACTGTAATCTGCTGCAAAATGACCAATGAAATGTGCGCTAATGTAGAGAATGGCTTTGTCAGAGGCATGCAGGCCACCTTCAATAAGACATGCCATTTTCATTAGAGCCAGCAATTTGTATTCTGTAGTGATGCCTGATTCATGTTTTTTTCTGTTGTTTAACATTAGCCTTTCTCTATCTATTACTGAAACATAAAAGGGATTTTTGTAGAACTACATTTCCCATCATGACCCAAATATACGCAGCAGTTTGTATCAAAATGTTCAAGTGTTTCCTCCTTAAAGGGAATGTGTCATCAAAAAATGAGTAATTGTTTAAACACATTTTTTGGGAATTTTTGGTTGTTTTTTTTTATTTTTCATATCACTTTCAATATATATTATATATTATATATATATATATATATATATTATATTTTAATTGTATTTATTGAAGATATAGATACACAAGGATTGTACAGTAATTAGACATCACAATTGTCCACCGTGGTACTAACGTAGCCGGAAAGCTTATGAAATGTGTAGAATTGGAAGTATTATATATAGGATATACAATGTCTATCAGCAAAAAAAGCACAATTCAGTTGTCATCCCTCAATAGCATATAAACCAGAATGAGGAGAAATAAAATAACCATTTTAACACTAATCGGTGTCTCACATTCAGTTATTTATGAGAATAGCTATTCAATATTTTTTAATAATTCTTAAGTCTTGCAGTTTTCATTTTGGCCACTAGGCCTTGTTTGCACTGCTTTAACAGCAGTCAGAGAGATGCTTTACAGTAGCTTTATGCACATAGTAGACTTAAAGGGGTTTTGCCACGATGTAATGTTGACGTGGGATCCTCCAAAATGGGTATTTAATTGCTTTTCTAAATATATGTGATTACAAAAAGTGAAGCCTGTGAGAGCTACAGCATTGTTCAGTCCCCCTTAGTTTCTTGAAAGTTTACATCAGACACCACCAGGACACTGACATGAGCTGTTCTGGCCGCGCTTGCGTGTTTGCACTTCTTATCTGATGATACGGAACAAGAAGGAGCTTGCAAGGGGCTGGGGAGAAAGTGCAGTGTATTAGGCTGTGTCTGTTGTATAGATAATCCACTGGTTGTAATGTAATTATTTGAGTAAACATTGCAGACGCTCCCTTCTTCCACACCCCTGCAGCCATTCATGACTCAGCATGCTTTGTTTATATTCTCTCCTGAGCAGATAAGAGGTAAGGACCCCACTTCATGGCAAAACCCCTTTAAGACTGACTCAGTTCCATTTAATTCTATAGGAGTGTTTTCTAGTCATGCTCTGTGACCTGAGAAGAAGTCACTGTGCAGGGAGGTGAAAGGGTAAACTGTGACTATCTTCTCTTGTGACTGGTGGATCCTGTGTTATCTATTCACACTGGTGTCTCTTTTCAGTTAGACCCTGTTTGTGCTGATAATGAGCAGACAACTGAGAACCTTTCTGTACTGAACAGGAAGTGTTAGACTATTATTAGGCTTAGTGGCAAAAGTGAAAACTGCAGGACTTAAGAATTATTAAAAAATATCGAAAGTAATATGGAAAAAAAAATATATATATATATAACCAAAAACAGGTGTTGAACATAAAAATGTGAGTTAAACAATAAGTCATTTTTGATGACACATTCCCTTTAAAGACAGAATTTTAGTCACATAAGAAAACAATTGGTGATTATACATTTTAATGTAAGGCACAGAGGCTTGCTGATTGCATTTGACTCTTAGTGGAGCTATATGCTTCAAAGTTCAAAAATATAACTTGAGAAGTCTTTAGAATACAACAGTTATAAGTGTGGACTGCACTGGGGCCTCAGGCTAGTGTTATAGTGTTAATTCCACACAGACCTCTGACAGTGTTAATTCTGCACTGCTTTCCGGGATTTGTTACAGTTAAAAGGTTGTCCACTACATAAGAAAATAAATAATTAGGATACTGCTGCCCCCCTTCCAAAAAAAAAGGATACTCACCTATCTTATCACTTTGCTTTCAGCGCTGGCTCTGGGGAGTCTCTCCTCAGTCTTCTGTTTAGTTCTGATTGGCTGCAGTGGTTACATGCCTCTGCATTAAATCACCGTTTGGAGCTTCTCACTTCTAAACGTCAATGAAAGGAGAAGTACATGAGCACTACAGCCAATCAGGGGCTGTAGCAGTGACTTTTCATTGGAAAGTAAACAGAAGACTGTGAGGAGAGGCTCCACAGCGCCAGCACTGGAGCCAAGTTAAGAAGTAAGATTGGTATCATTCCTTTTTTCTTATTTTGAACTGCAGAATCCTGCTGTCAGGAAAAGACTGCACCCACTTGAAGGTTGATGGCCTGACGTTGCACTCTCCCTAAGAGCACGCAAGGTCAGCTGGATACAGTTTCCCAGTTATCCCCTGTCCACACAGGCACAGGAAGACCCAGGGAGTGCGAGAGGATACCCCACTTGCCCACAACTAGAGATGGGCGAATTGATTCTAACGAAGTGGAATTCGTTTAGAATTTCAGGAAAACTTCGGTTCTGAACGAAGTCGAACTTTGGGGTACTTGGGTTTTTGAACGAGTGTGTTTTGATTGATAAAATGGCTGCGAAAGCACATGGCGTACTGGGGCAAGCACTCTGGGAGGAAAAAGGGCTAGCCTGCATGACATTGCAGAGGTGAAGCCAATCAGAGAGGGGAGGGGGGGTTTCGTGACCACCGCACTATTAAGTCCGGTCGCGTGCTGGGCACCAACCCCTCATGTATGATAGGGGGTGCTGCTGCGCTGATGCTCTTACTAAAGAACTGATTTTCAATGCGTTTTTTGTGGGGTGTCTCAGTTTTGTCTCGAGACTGCTTTTTTAAAACGTTTTATTTCTGATTTTTTGGGGTATTGGATTGAAACCCAGTGTCGCCCCTGCGCTGCAAAACTTTTTAAATCCTTCTGCTCACAGCCATTGAATATCCAAGGGGGGATCTAAGCCAGTTCCTGTTGTATTTTTTAAAAGAAACGCGTTTTTACAATAAAATACCACTTCATTTTTGGTGCTAATTTTTTGGGAAATTTACACCCCAGGGGTTAATTAAGCGTTTTTTTCAGCTGTGGGGACTCCAAAAAAACTGTCATTTTCACCCCAAATATATAATTTTTCCTGTGCCTAATTCCAAGCAAGGTTAATTAAAATTTTTATCTCTTTTGTGTAGCGTAAAAAAAGGGCATTGAAACAGCCACAAATTAGGTTTGTGGGGGGGTTTAAATTCTTTGGCGCAATTTATATCGGGGTTTAATTAAAGCGTGGTTTTTCGCTGTGGTGACTTGGGTTTGACGTTTAGTGACTATCGTATGGGTCGATGGTCGTGACGGAAAAAACCAATAAGATATTCATGGTCGATGATGTTAACACGAGACCATTAAGTTATGGAAGAGCAACAACAACCCCTCATTTTACCCCCAAAAAAAGGGCTGGAAAGGGGAAATTAAATCCAAAAACAGTAAAAGGATAGTGCTTATCTTGGCAACCGTTGGGTTTAAAAAAGCCAAAAAAAAAAAAGTCAACCCCATTCACTATCCCTGTCTTGTACCACTGCATGACCCTTAAACCTGCATCCCCCAAAAATTAAAAAAGTGCCAAAAGGGCGTTGTTTTGAAAAATATTTATTAAAAATGGACATTGAATACCCCTGTCCTGGAACGCGCTGGCCCAACCTGCATACCCCAGTTTTAAAAAGTCCCAGAAAAAGGAGTCTTTAACCACCTTTTAGTTGAATGGACTTTATAGACCGTGTGGACGGCGTATGACCATTAAACCCTGTCTGACCCCAAATTAAAAAAGGCGGGAAAAGGAGTTTTTAACCCCACCATTTTATTTGAACTGGCATTGACTAGCCCTGTCGGGGACCGCCGTATGCCCCTTAAAAACCTGTCTGACCCCCAAATTAAAAAGTGCCGGGAAAAAAGGAGTCTTTCAACCCATTTTAGTTGAAGGAATTGGCTATATCTGTCCTGTACCGAGAAGCCTTTAAAACCGGGTTGACCCACAGATTAAAAAAAGTGCCACCCAAAAAGGGTCTTTGAACCCCCCATTTTAGTTTCACTGGACATGGGACTATCCCTGTTTGGGGCCACAGCATGAGCCCCAAACCGCAGAAGTACAGATTAAAAAGTGCCGGAAAAAGGGTCTTTGAACCCCCATTTTAGTTTCACTGGAATAGACTACCCCCTGCCCTGGGCACAGTGTGCCCCAAAAACTTGATGACCCACAGATTAAAAAGTGCGGAAAAAAGGAGTCTTTGACCCCCCATTTTGTTGAACTGGACATTGACTTCCCTGCCCCCCTGGGCCACAGATGGCCCAAACCTGCATGCCCCCCACTTTTAAAAAGTGCCCGAAAAAGGGTTTTTAAACCAATTTTAGTTTCAACGGACATTGAATATACCTGTCCTGGGCCAAGCATGACCCCCCAAACCTGATGACCCCCACATTTAAAAAGTGCCGGAAAAAGGAGTTTTTTCAACCCCATTTTAGTTTAAAGGACATTGAATATACCTGTCCTGGGGTCACGGATGACCCCAAAACCTGCATGACCCAGATTAAAAGGCCGGAAAAAGGAGTCTTTCAACCCCCCTTTTTAGTTGAACGGACATTGATATATGCGTGGACCGCGTATGACCATTAAACCCTGTCTGTCCCCAAAATTAAAAAAAGTGTCGGGAAAAGAGTTTTTAAACCCCACCTTTTTAGTTGATGGACTTAAAACTATATCTGCCCTGTACGCAAAAATGACCATTAACCTGTCTGACCCAAGATTAAAAAGTGCGAAAAAAAGGGTCTTTCAACCCCATTTTAGTTTCACTGGACATAACTGTCCTGTCCTGGGAGCGATTGCCCCCCCGTATGGTGGGGACCAATTGAGCTTCACTTGGAAATACGGGTGGTTTAACGTCCTGTTCCCCCCAGGTGCCCTTTTTCTTGGCATTCTTTTTCTCATTTTATAAAGGCTGGGGAAATTGTCCTGTTCTTTGTTTCTGTCCGTGCTCCATACTCCATGTCCTTGAAAAACTACATCGGGGAAAGTTTTCCCTGTACCCCTTGTACAATTAAGGGAATTTTTTTACCGTTTATTTTGTCATGAGTTTTTTAGTATTTAATTTAGAAAACACATTTTTAAAATGAAGGGGAATCCCCCCCATGTCTTTGTTTCTTTTTTTAATTGTATTAAATGGGTTGCTCAATACGGGATTGTAGCTATGTTAAAGATCTTGCAAAAAAAGTCATTTTGAAATTGTGTCCACTAACAGTGTCCTCCCTATTCCTGTTATGACAGCACCATCACACTTGAGCCATCTTGACAATTGTGAAGAAAAATGTCTGATAGAAAAAATTTTTTGAATAGGCTGTGTATGCTGCATGTACAGAAAAATGCCCCCCAAAAAATTCAAAGAATTGACCTTGAGCCACTTTGGACAATTGTAAAGAAAAAATGTCTGTTAGAAAAACATTTTTTTGAATAGGACTTGTTTATTGCGCATTTAAAAAGCAGCAGACCCAAAAAATTATAAAAAGACTTTCACCATTTTAAAAAAAATTTTTTGAGGGGGAAATGCCACTTGAAGCCACATTTCTTTTCCAAAGGCCCTTGATTATGTTTTAAATTCACGAAACATGCCCCCAAAAAAATTTAAATATGACTTTCAGCCACTTTTAAAAAATTGTGGGGAGAAATGCTTTTAAAGCCACATTTCTTTTCCCAAAAAGGCCATGATTATTGCTGTTTCTCCCCAACATGCCCCCAAAAAATTTATAAATTTGACTTTCAGCCACTATTAAAATTGGGATGGAGAAATCCCATTAGAAGCCAAATTTCGTTCCAAAGGACCATATTTAGCTTATCTCACAGCAACATGCCCTCAAAACCTTTTGACAATGCGAAAACTTCTAAAGAAAAGGAGTAAATGGAATCGGTGTTGCATGAAACCTTGTGTCTTTTACAGTTCCTCAATCGAAACCAGCAAAATGAACTGTTGGAAAGAGAAAAAAAATTGCGTAAGAAATGTTATTTTAAAAAAAAGTTTTAAGAGGACCATTTCTGTTTGAAGAGGAATGTGAAGTAGCCCAGCAACTAATCAGTGACTGGGGGCAATTGGGGCCACAACTCATCGAGATCCATGCCTTTTTTATTTTTGATGAAAGAAAACGACCCATATTACTGGGGAAAAAGCCGGATGCGTTTGTCTGAAATGACTCCCACTGTGCTGAAGGTCCGCTGATATGCGCTGACTGCGGGGGCAGGCAACAATCTATAGCGTTCGAGCGAGCTCGGGCCATTGTCCATTTTGGATACCAGAAGTCTTTTGGGGTTGGAAAAATCCAAAAAACATCGGTTTTTGAGACGCGTTGTCGTGAACCGATCTTAAGTTGGTCTCTGTGTGTTGGATGTGTGCCCTGCTTTGCTGCGTTGGTGAGGTGGTAAAAAAAAGATTGCCAGAGGTCAGATTGGGCTTCGCCACCTTGCTGTGCTGCCGCTACGGCTCTTGGCACTTATGCTTTTCACGTTGTGATGTTGTTCCACTGTGACATTTGAAGACGTGAATCAGACGCACAGATGCCCCGTTGATCAATCAGCAAGGTCTCCTTTTCCCTGCATTTTATTCTTTTGGGGGTGGGTGGAAGGAAAGTGCTGATTTTTGTTTTGTCCCGGGGATCCAGGAGGGTGGCCACCCAGTAATGTTGTTCTTTTTGAGGGCCCCTTAATGCGAGGTTCATTTTGGAGGAAAGGAGCATCCAAGAATGGAGAGAGGGGCCCTTTGTTTTTCCCAAGCCTCTGGGTCGAGAGGCACTAGCAAACTGTCTTCCTCATCTTCCTCCTCCCCCTCAAATTCCGCCAACCTTTTTCCAAGGCAGGGAAAAATCTGGTAAGTCGGGTGTTAGGAATCCCTCCTCCTCCCCCTCCGCTTCCCCCGGGCCAGCTTCAACACAGCCCCGATTGTGAGTGATGCACCCTGAGAGCTGATGGATGCCTTGCTTGCCGGGACCCCGAAACCCACTGCCTAATAAAGACGAAAAAATTTTGAGAAACTTGGGCCTTGTGGATTAAGAGAAAAGGCTCGTTTTCCGCTTGTGTCCGTTCCCTCTGTCGTGGCGGGCCTGTTGTTTAGGTGTCCCACGATGTTCCCAGAACAAAGATCCCCAAAATGTCATGCTGACAAGGGATCGTCCGCACTGACCATTTTTGGGGGCTTCTTCAAAATGGAAGGATGGTGCAGAGCTCTTTCCCCACCTCCACTTGGTGGTAACACCCCCAGGTCCCCCCGCTGCTTTTTAGGCCTGTGTACTTCGTACTGGTAAAAGGCCTGCGCTGCTGCCACAATCGCTGGAGATGTGGGGGTGAAATTCCCGGTGTTGCCACTAACAAAGAGACGGTTGCGGGGGGCCCAGTGACGTGCAAGCAGCCCGGCCGGGGTGCGAAAGGGTTTTTTCGAACGGGGAAGTGGAACTTGACTTTGAGCCCTTTCCCCGCAGGCAGTCCCGGGTACTCTTTAGAAATTTCTGGCGCAAGGTTCATGCATGTGCCAGGCAAGGGATGTGCTCCAGCCTACCCACTTAAGGGCGGGCAGATTTCGCCCCGTTATCCCCCACCCCTGTCTGGGACAAGGGTTTTTGGCACCCAGCCCGCGTCGGTTCGTTACGGAGGCCTCCCCCAGCTCCTGACCTGTGTGGGGACGGGCCCAGACAGATTTAATTTCAACACGGCCTGGTTTCTTGGGGCCCGTGATGCCAGAGGACCCTTTGGGGGAAAAAAGCCCCGCACCATCCCCGCGGTTTTGAAGAGCGTGTCCGAGCCCGGAGCCACCGTCTGACGAGACATCCACCCAGCACCCAGTGGAGGCACGAGTTTTTAGCCCTTGGCCCTGCTTACTGTCCATGTGTCGGTGGGGATGGATTTTCCCGAAAAGATGAGACAACGGTTGAAATTTTTGTGACACATGGCTGGCCCGGGCAGGGGCGGGTTTTTTGGGAAAAAAAATGCCTGCCTGAAATTTGGGATTGGGGGAGGCAAAGGGCCCTGAGTGGGGAACCATCTGTTCCACCCGACGGAAAGGCAAAAATTTTAAAGGCCCCAAAACCTGGGAAAGCCGACATTGGGGTTTTGGCTTTTGGGATGGGTTTTGGGTTTTTAAAATGTTTCTTTGTCCCAAACCTGGAAGACAGAAGGCTGGTGTGACTGCCCCTGTACGGCTGAGGTTGCAAATGGCGGAAGGAGAAAGGGGGAGGATGGGTCTTGGGGGCTGTGGTGGTACTCGGGCGACGGGGAGGGGAAGGGAGGCTGATCCCTGTCTGACTTGAGAGACTGGGCAGTGAGGAAGCTTGGTGATGGTGGAGGGAAGCCCGGGGACAGAGGGTGTTTTACCGTGGTTGGAGGCCCGGCGTCGGTCTGGCCTTTTTTGGCCAAGTGTTGCCCCCATTTTTCAATCAGCATTCGCTGCATGTGACTAGACGTTGGGGTGGTAACCCCCTAAGGTTCTTTTCTACCCTTTTGGGTTTCGGCAAAGGCGGTATGACATCGCTGGGTGAATCAGAGGGTTGCCAAAAAAGGCCCGGGTTTGATTTGGGGGGACCTTTTTGACGGCGATAAGCGAGGAGCGGGGTTTGGCTAACCGTGGCGGCGGAATCATATCACGGACATCTGCGAGCCCCCTCTCTTTTGAGGCGGGACCCATACTCACTACCCATCGTTTCCTTCGCCAGTGATGAAGCGCTCGCAAGCAAAATTTTGCTGAAAAGACCCCGTTGGATCGCAAGTCGTTCATCATCTCAACACAGGTGGGCTTCGTGTCCTGACTTCTGCATCCAGGAGCTGGGGTTTCAAGCAAGAGGGACGCAAGGGGGTTGGAACCGCCCGAGATTTTTGCCGATTGACCCGCTTCCTTTCCTCCTCTGATGGTTTATTAATGGGCGTTAGAGAGAGAAAATCATCCTCTTTTGGGCCCTTTTATCTTTTTAACATGCTTTGACCCCAACCGATTTTGTCTCAAAAAGGGGTTTGAAAAAAGGGTTATCCCCCAAATGGTGGGTACACGAGTTTATATTTGGGGTGCTTCATGTTGGGTGGATGTGATGATGCTGATGAGAAATTTTGGCGGCTGGGAGGGGAAGGGTAAGACTGCTGGGTGCAGGTTGCATTAACCCCTGAAGGGAGGGACGCTGTTCTTTACTAGTTCACAGGGCCTGACCCCCCGATGACAGGCCTGAGGCCTGCAACTGATGATCCTGGCTGCGTGTTGTCGAAAGCACTGGAAAGGGGCACCCTTTTCTCGAAATTCTCCTCCATTCCTACCCCCCTCTTTTCCGTTTCCACCCGATTTTGTCCCTGTTTAGAAATATAAAAATTGGAAGGTATGGAAGGTTTTTGGAAAGTCTCTTATTAAAAAAACGGCAAATCACAAATTTCTCAAATCCTCAATCAAAAAAAATTGCTGGATTCAAATTTAAATGCAAGGTGGCTTATCAAAAAAGCTGGCCCGGCCCAAATGAAAAAAAAAGGGATTTTAAATGTATACGGGATAATAAAAGGTTTTTTTTTCACCCTCAATTACCTGTGGTGACTACTAAATTGTGTATTCAAATTTAACTACAAAGTAGCTCTATGAAAAAAGCTTGATGACCAAAAGTGAAAAAAAACACTGTTGAAATGTATAGGGATAATAAAAAGGGATTTTTTGGCACCTTTTAAATTACCTGTGGTGACTACAAAAAATTTTGTATTCACATTTAGTGCAAGGTGCCTTTGAACAAAACGTGTGCGCCAAAGTGAAAAAAACAGTATCTGAAAGTTTGGTAATAAAAGGGATTTTTGGGGACCTTTTAATTACTGTGGTGACTACAAAAATTTTTTTTCACATTTAAGGCAGGTGCCTAATGAACAAAAAATGTAGTGCGCCCAAAAAGAAAAAACACGTTCTGAAATTATTGGAAAAAAAAAGGTATTTTTTGACCTATAAACTGTGTGACTACAAAATTGCTGGATTCTTAATTTTTAAAATGAAGGTGGCTATTTCAAAAAAAGCTGGAATGGGCAAAATTTAAAAAGAACACCCCATCTGAAATGTTACTGATAATAAAAAAAGGAGTTTGACCTAACAAAGAGACTGCAGTTATAGAAAAGATGGTACCCAAATAAGTTTAGGCTGCCCCAAAACCAGGAAAAATTTAATAGAAAATGTTAAAAAATAAAGCTATTGGTGCAATGTCTACACTTTAAATCTTGGTGAACTTTTCAGTATTCTTTTTAGAGTTGTCTGTGTTCGACGGGGGGCCACCCCCTCCCCCCCCCTCGTGACTTTACAGCTGTAGATGCTCCCTTTTAAAATTTCTTTCCTAACCTAAACTTCAAATCTCTGATCTAACTAAGTTGTAAGGATCCGTAACGGAGAGCTTTCTCTTGAAGAAATAGAATTTTCGCTGGCTGTTTGGACACAGGCAGAGGCACGTCCCCTTTTATGAGACGCGAAGACACGATCTGAACAGGAAAGGGTGTTCTAGGGAAAGAAAAGGGCATGTGATTTTTCCCGCCAATGCAACCATACAATCCCCTCATGACTCGCCACAATTCACCCTGCTTTTCTGAAGCTGATTTGCTGGCCCCCAAATGAAGGGAAGCGCCCAAAATGGGCGAATTAATGATGATGCACAGATTTTAACCCAAATTATCGCTGATCTAAAAAAAATTTTGATCAACATAAAAAAATGGCCGATTTCAACCCCTTTTCGAAATATCGTAACATGGGGGACTCCAAGAAACCCTATTTTCCCGCCAAAATATATCATTTTTCCCGTAGCCCCAATTACAAGCAATGTTAATTACAATTTTTCTCTTGTTGTGTGCGTAAAAAACACGCCATTGTAACACGCTACAAAATAGTAGTTGTGGTGGCTCTTTTTTTTTGGGGCAAAAATTTCATCCAAGGGTTAACTAAGTATTTTTCTGCAGTTGCATCTCGTAAAAGAAAAAATTTTTTTTTCACCCCCACAGAAAAAATTTGTGATAAAATTATATCCGAAGGTTAAAAAAACCTTTACATTCAGTAAAATACACAGGTTTTTAAACAGCACTACAAGTAAATTTTTTTCCTGGCCAATTGTGGAGCGAAATTTATACCCAAAGGGTTACCAAGTTTTTACGGGTTCATTTGGATCAAATCGGGTGTATTTTTTCTATCAGATATCTTCATCAAATGTGTTTGTACATTTTGAACAAACATATGTCAGAAAGAGGTGGAAGGCTTGCCCCTGCGATCCCCAGTGGCCAAAATTCTAAAAACAGGCCGGGTTTTTGCAGACAGAAAGGGGGGACTCGCAGCGGGGTCACTGGTGAGGCCACAACTCCCGTTTTATTTTGCGGCCGTGTTTTTTCAGCAACCCAAAGGGTTCTTGATTGGTGCTAGGTCATCCATTCCCCCCAGATGAATTAACCCCCACCCAAAGATCGGGGGGGAAGTCGAACAACCCTTGTTGGAGGGCCCCGGGGGGGGCCCAGGGGCCCCTCACCTGCCCTAAACCCCCTCTGCCCCCTCTGGTTCCCTCACCCAGGTTACTATGTGGTCTGGGTCAGCGCCAATATGCGAGGTGAACAATTTGAGGAGGGCAGCGCAGCTATTGGCAGCGAAGAAATGGGGCCAATACCCTGCTCTTGAGTAGGCGGCAAAGTTAGATGTTGAGAGGGGCATGGGGGGTCATGTTGGGGGGTCATCTGGCATCCCAAGCCCGGTGATGGGACAGCAGTGAGGATGAAACAAAATGATGATAAATGTAGCCGACCGCACTTGGGAGCCTGGTGAAGAAAGGGTTTCATATGTAGGAGAAGAGGGCGGAAGCTTGCGCGTCAGGAGCGGCGCAGCCAGCAAGTGGGTTTTGTGGCCGGGGGTCACAGGAGAGCAGCAGTGCAAGGTCGGGAGCCCCAAACGGCCCGGGGGAGAAAACCCCCTTACGGCCAAGAAAAAATAGCGGCCAAGGGGGCTCAGGAGGCGGGGCGGTAGTAGTCATCAGTGCGGGGGCGTTGGGGGTAAAAAAGTATCGGCGGTTTGGGGGCAGTTCTTTGCAAGACACCGGAGGAGGAATTGGGTATATGTAGAATTTGAACCGTGGCCAGGGACTAACTTGGCACCAGGCCCTCGTCAAAACATGCAGCGTCACCATCCGGGGGCCTGGGGGAAAAGTGGCTCGATGTGGGGGTCCATCCTGCCGATGCGCAAAAAGCAGCGGCCCGTGGCAGCATGCCTTGCAGCCAGTCAGGGCTCCACCACCTCTGTAGAAGGGAGCTGTTTTTCGTTGACATATTCCCGGTCCAGATGTCCCGCTCCTACTACTCATGGCGCCCCGCAGTGTTCAGGAGGCGATTTCAAAGAGAAACCCGTATGCGTCCAAAAACCCCCTAAGGTGCAGCAGTGACCGTTTTTCCTGTCCAAGTTGTTGGTATGCAGTCCCTCCCTTTCCAAATGGTGGACTTGCACCCTTCAGAGAAATAATGGCTTGTTGCCGACCCAGATGGAGAGTTCCAAGCCTTTAATTTTTTTTCCAAAAAGGCAGTACCAGCACTTCATAAATATGTAGAACAGAAAGGGGGGCCCAGTCCCTTGAGCTTTTTCGGTTTGTTTCCAAGGTGCACGGCAGCGGGGTCGTCTGGAGCTGTAATTTATGGTCGGGGCCCAGTACATGTCCTTTAAGGCCCACTGGGTGAATGTGCTTCCTGCCAGGCACACCAACAACTTGGACAGGAGACGACGCTTTCTCCTCCACGTTGTCAAACTGCGGCTCCTGCGCCAATGTCCCCTTCCTCCTCCCCCACCATCACCATCTCAGCCTCCAAAAGTTACTGCTCCATCATCCCCACATGTGTAGGGCACAGCGGTGTCACGCAGTTTACCCTGGCTTGCCTCGGCGAACGAAGTCACACAGGGGAGGAACTGCTCCGCGTCATGCAGAAGAAATCGATGTGTGGCTTTCTCCGCGCCAACTGCAAATCGGAACATGGTGACGGACAATGGGAGGAACATGGTGTCCGCGCTGCACCGAGGGAGGGATGGTCCATTTCGCCCTGATGGCGCAGTGTTCAATCTGGTTGTGAAGGTTCCTGAAGTCTTCCACGATCCTCAGAAGATTCTGAAAATGGCAGGAAAATGTGCATGCACTTTATCCATTCGTCCAAAGCCCGGAACCCCCCTCCTCGAGTTGCAGTGGCAGAAACGGCCCCCAACACACTGATATGCGATGTTTCCACCCCTTGGAATTCCAGCTGCACCCTGTTGGACCGACTGTATGAACAGAGAAAGGCCATTAACGATTTTTTGATGATCCAGGCGAAGGAGTACTCCCCTGTGTAACTTTGATGTCAGCCAGTGGCAGCTCATGCGTGACACCTGCCGTTTGTTGAGGCCATTCGAGGAGGGCCACGTTATTTGTCAGTCGCCAGGACTTCGGGGATGAATAACGTAATTCCACTGCTTATGCCCGGGAAAAAGATGAGAAAAATCTTTTGGGCGGGGCCCTGGGTTTGTGGCGAACAATCTCGCGGCCACATGATTTCCGGGGGGGACGAAATGGAGGAGGGGGGGAGGAGGAGGGGACATTTGGAGCAGAAGCATTTCTTTTTGAAATGAGTGGTTTTTCAAACCCGGGGTGCCCAAGAGAGGAGGAGCAGGAGCAGGGGGGGAGGGGTAGAGGGGAGAGGAAGATGGGCAGATGCCCCGGCAAGCACCGTGGCAGTTTTTCCCAGGGAGATGGAGGCAGGGACCCCCTCGGAGTCACTTGTGCAGATGGCCCGCGGGCCTTTGCTGATTTCCCTGGCTAGTGACGGGCCGAATAGTCAGCATCCTATTTTGCGGAAACTTTCCCTCCTCGACAGGTCTGCCCGGGGGGGGGTTCTTCAGTGTCAGTTATACTCCCGCGGTTTCCCGGGGGAGGGTGGGAGGGTAAGAGCGTCCCAGCTCCATTAGCAGCAACCTAAGTCTGGAGTACGGGATAAAACCCCTTCTTTACCAGCCTTAATTTTGAGGGGGGCGGGTCGCCAGCAGCAGCGGGACCTGGAGCAGCCCCTGAACCAACAGGTGGTGGCCTACTTGGAAAGCACTTGCCACCCCCTTTTGAAAATCCCCTGGATACTGGGCAGCCCAAAATGGTTTTGTGGCCCCAATTGCCGAGTTTGCAGTGGAGAAGCTTTCCTGCCCCCCCCGTAGTGTGGCTTTAGAGCGGGTGTTAATGCGGGGGGGGGCCTCGTTCCCCCAAAGGGGAAACCCCCTTTGGGCCACGGGGAAAAGTGGAACGACGACCCTTTGTCAAGATGAAAACAGGCGTGGATCGGCCCCGGATTTCCACACCCCCAATGCCTTAGGGGTCAGTCTTTGGGTTTTAAAACTACCTCCCCAGCCACTATTTTTGATTTCTGCCACCGCCGAAGCCACATATCTGTGACAGTTTCCCCATCTCCCTTACCCCCCATCTTTACCCGGGACTGGGATTGCCCCCCACCTCACTTTGTCCCTTTTGCCCTCTATGAACCCCCATGCTGCTGCTTGCTGTTGCTGGTGCCCTGACCCTCCACCTGTGTTACTGTGCCATTCTTTTGACCTCATGCTGTTGCTCCTGCGCCGTCAACCAAATCTCCCGTATTTTGCCCCTCTGTGGCCCCAATCCTTTTTTTTCCCCATCCAGAATTTTCATTTTTGCAACCCGTTTGACCCTTTATGCTGCTGCTGTGGGGTGCTGTGTGCCCCACACTGTGTCTTTTTGCCCCCTGTCTGGGCCCCATGCGTGCTGCCGTGCCCCCCACCCCTCTTTTATTTTTTGCCAATCTGGTTTGGGGGCCCACACCTGTTTTTCCACCTCCCCGAAGTGATTGTGCCACTGCCTGACCTCATGCTGTTTCTACCGTGACCTCCACACTGTGTTATTGTGCCACTCTCTGACCTCATGCTGCTGCCCCCCGTGACCTCCATTCTGTCATTGTGCCCCTCTGGGGGCCTCCTCCTGTTTTGCCACCTCCAGAATGTCATTGTGCCATGTCTGACTTCATGCTGCTGCTTGTGGCTGCTGCCGTGACCTCCACACTGTCTCATTGTCCCACTGTCTGACTCATGCTGCTGCTGCCGTGCCCTCCACTCTCTGTCATTGTGCCACTCTGGGGCCCTTACACCTGTTTGCCACCCTCCAGAATGTCATTGTGCCACTGTTAAAAACCCCATGCTGCTGCTGTGGCTGCTGCCGTGACCTTACACTGTGTCATTGTGCCACTGTTGACCTCATGCTGCTGCTCCCGTGCCCTCCCCTCTCTGTCATTGTGCCACTCTGTGGCCTGCTACTGTTTTCCCACCTCCAGAATGTCATTTTTCCCAAATACCTGCCTCATGCTGCTGCCGTGACCTCCCTCTCTGTCATTGTGCAATCTGGGGCCCTCCTCCTGTTTTGCCCCCTCCAGAATGTCATTGTGCCACTGTCTGACCTCATGCTGCTGTGGCTGCCGCCGTCACCTCCACACTCTGTCACTAATGTTGCCACCTGAGCTCTCAGCTTGTTTTTTTCCAGCTTTTGCTTAAGTGCCCAGGAAATTTTATAGTGAAGCGATTCTAAGAGCGGCAGCAGTCATGTGCGTGTCATACTAAAACACAAAAACACAACATTGTATGAAGACCAAACCAAGCTCCCTCTGCATATTTAAGCATTGCACTACGTTCTACAGAACCCTGCAGGCTCTGTTCAGCCTGGATATAGCTGTTTTTTTAAGCGATTAGTGCCGAAGTTATTCGGACCGTATCGAATTTTGACTGAAAATTCGGTGAAGTGACCGAATCGAATTTTTGAAAAAATTCGCCCATCTCTCCCACAACCCCAAAACACAGGGAGAAATCTTTTTTACCCGCACCGTGAAACAAAACTCTGCCAGCTCAGAGACGCCACAGTTCCTCTTTGGGCTATAAACCGGGTTTCCATTACAGACTTTAACAGGACCGGAACCCCTTAAGTAGTGTTTTTTAGAGACGAGAATAAAGACCGTGAGATTGGGGCGATAAAGACAACGACCAGCTCAGGATTAAAGTTTAAAGATTTAATCGCCTTGGGGAGGTCACACTAGACAAACACACTGTGGGGAAAGGCATGGTAATGTCAACCTACTGGGTCATATGATATGAAGTTCAAACAAATCATATACATCACCTTTTGAGCACACTGAAAGCTAAAGCAGAACAAACTAGGCATGAAATGCCTTCATGGCAACCCCTTGCCCTATTGCTAAGAGCCATTTCTCAATCAGACTCTCCTATTATGCTTCTGTCTAGTTGTTTATATTACAGGTGTCAACCAAGCAGTCACTATAGGCCACAGGGCAACCACCCTTCCATTTCACTCAGTCCCACATATGTATCAGTCATATTGGAAAATACTGGGACACATTGAGATAAAGTACACATACATGTTCACGTGCTTAATGCCATGAATTTTTTTCAGTGGATAACACCTTTAAATACAGGTACACAAAAGGAATACATAGTGCTATCCTAGCTTTAATCTATCTCACTAATCAATTTCCTAGCAGGCTTTCTCAATTATTAGAAAATGCACTTTATGTCCAATGAATCTAAGTTGGGCTTCCTATGTCCATTCTGTCTTTTTCACAGTTTTTACAACATGATTAGAAAACTGATGATTGGAATGTCTACTATTTGTTGACACCTATCATTAGGGCTAAGATTAGGGTTGAAGTTAGGGCTAAGGTTAAAGCTAGACTAACTCTAACCCCAGCCCTAATACTAACCATTACAATAGCCCCATGGTTCAGTCTGCGATTGGCTGCAGCAGTCATATGATACTGCCCAATGTTACCTTTTGGAAGTAAAGGCTCTAAACTATGATGTTGGATTGTGTCTTTTGCCTGCTGAGCTAGAAGAGAACAGTAGACCATGGAGAGGATTAGCAGATAAATAATTTGAATGGATATCAGTTCAGAGGTGAATATTGTTTTTTTAATGTTCTTCGAGCCTCAGCATTACACCAAGCTAAAAAAGGGGGATGAACAAGTCTTTTTATACGCCTATTTTTAAAAAGAATTTTGACTTTGAGGCCTCATTTTTCACGACAGTGTTACAATTGGATCTCTAGTCATGTTTTCTACGTCTTCAAATAGATGGATATTGGTGTGGTGGTTGGCTCTATGGATCCTCCCTACGCTCCCCACAGCTGTGGGGGGCAGTCACATGGTCCAGTACTTGTGACAACCTACCAGGACCTTTTTGAGTCACTCCCAACTAGTCTAGCTGCTTTCCTGCTGCTCATGACAGTTAATCTAGACATTAGTTGGAGAACATAATAATGTGATTTTACTGTGCATATACAGTTGAAATCAGAAGTTTACATACACTGTATAAAAAAAAAACATCTGCTGTTTTTCTATATGACATGAAATCAAATAAACCTTTCCTTTTTAGGGTTTTAATTTGGGAACCAAAAATTTTTTATTTTACCAAAGCCGAAAATGAGAGAGGGGAATTTTTTAAGGGATTTTTATTTTATTGCAAAGCCAAAAGTTTTAAAATTAAATTTGGGTTACTATGCCTTTTAAACAAATTTTGGGCAGCCCCTATGATGTCATTTTTGGAATCTTTGGTTTATTGGCCACATCTGAGTTAATCAGAGACAAAATGTGGATGTATTTTAATCCACCAGTAAACACACTGCTTCATGTGTTAACATCATGGAAAGTCTAAAGAAATCAGCCAAGACATCAGGAAGAGAATTGTGAACTTTGTACAAGTCTGTTCTTCAACTTGGGTGGCGTGATAAATTCCGATACTTGAAGATGCTTGTTCATCTGTTCAAAACCATTTAATAAGCAAGTACAACAAGTTAGGATGTCAGACATCATAACACTCAGGAAGGAGACAGGTTCTGGGTTTCTGAATGAAACATACTATGGTCAAAAATGTGTATATCAACCAAGAACAAAGCAAAAGACCTTGTAAAGATGCTGGTGAAGTGTTAAGATTGTGTCATTATCCACAGTGAAACAAAAAACTGTATTCTACAATGGATGAACAGGCCACTCTGCAGTGAAGGAAGGACACTAATTCATAAGAAACATATGAAAAGCCAGTATAATGTTTTGCAAATGCACACAAGGAACAAGACCTACATTTTTGGAGACATGTCCTGTGATCTGACAAAACTAAAATTGAACTGTTTGGCCATAATCACCATCATTTCGTTTGGAGAAAAAAGGGAGAAGCTTGGAAACCTAAGAACACCATTACAACTGTGAAACACGGGGTGTCAGCATCATGTTGTGGGGTTATTTTGCTGCAGCAGGGACTGATGCACTTCTACAAATAGATGGATTCATGAGAGAAAGACAGATTATCGTGGCACTTCTGAGCAGCATCTCCAAGATTTCCAGCAGGAAGTTAAATGCTTCGGGCGAATTGGGTCTTCCAAATGGACAGTGACCCGAAGCTACTGC
Source organism: Phyllomedusa bahiana (assembly GCA_025379985.1). Lineage (NCBI taxonomy): Eukaryota > Metazoa > Chordata > Amphibia > Anura > Hylidae > Phyllomedusa > Phyllomedusa bahiana. The sequence goes on from JAODAL010007065.1 coordinate 47,804, forward strand.
CAAACTGGGTACAAAGTGGCTTAAGGATAACCAAGTCAATGTGTAACGGAACAAGGTAGTGGATCCGCTGGGCCACCGCAAGCGGTGGTAGTAGCCGTACCAGGGAACAGAGTCTAAGTGGGTGCCGGTTTGCACCAGAGCCTGCCGCGAGGCGTAATTGAACTTGCCGCAGTGGGGATCCACCAGGTTCGCTACCCTGATACAACTTGTTGCAGTGATAGCCGAGGTGCAACGCAGTACCCAAATCGCAGGCAAAACGATTATTCGGGGGGAAGGGCAAAGGTCAGGGCGGCAAGCGAAGGTTCGTGGTCGAGAAATGTAAGCTGGAGTGACTGTCACAGGAATTAGCACTCGTAACGTACAGGAAGGCTTCCTCGCATAGGGTAAGGCACTATGGAATCGGCGGAGTAAAGGAAGAGGCGGAGCCATTATATATGGTCAGCGGCCGGCAAATCCAATTACCGGCACGCTGGCCCTTTAAATCTTACTGAACCTGCGTGCGCGCGTCCTAGGGACCGGCCGGCAATCAGCGGAGAAGCAGCAGGAGTGTGGTCAGGTAAGCCAGGGCGCCCGTGGGAGCGAGTGCGCCGCAGACCGCGGGCGCCTAGCGAACCGGGGCGGCTGAGCCAGGGACAGGGCGGGCACGAGTGTGTCCATAGCCCGGACCACGGGTTGCGGCGCCGCTTGTGACAGTACCCCCCCCCTTTCAGTCTCTCCCTCCCTCTAGTCTGAAGAAATCTCCAAAGCAGCTCCCTGTCCATGATGTTCTTCTCGGTTCCCAAGATCTTTCCTCAGGCTCCGTACCTTCTATCAATAGAAATTGATTGATGTCTCATGTCCAGAAATTTCTTTCACGGTAAAATATTCATCCGAGGTATCAGTTTACCCGGAGAGGAGGGTTGACACCTTCGAGAATATCTGTTATGATGATGGTTTAGTAGGGAAAATGTGGATGGAGTTCGAATAGCATGGAGGGGGTAAGCCGGAGTTGTAGGCCACAGGGGGTTGATCTTCTTCAGGACAAAACAAAGGACCAAGGTTAGCGAAGGGGCCAGTTTATAGGATGGGATCTTCTAGATATTTTGGAAGGCAGCCAGTCCTTATCCCGGGAGCAAACGAGGGCGGAGACCTTCCCTGTACTCATCACAATCGGAGGCTTTCATCGGGACAGTAGACTGACGCAGAGATCGTTCGAGGTTGTTTGCTCAGATGGCTTCAAGTTCACGAACCAAGGACTCCAGGCTGGGACATCAGAGTACCGATGACAGTGAGAGGGGGTGAGCGGGTATGCAGTCATAAACCTCAAAGAACGGAGAAGCGCCGCAGGCCGACTCCGAATCTATAGAGTTTTATGCGAATTCCACCCAGGTTAACAGGCCCGACCAGTCGACACAAAATGGCATAAATCATTTTCCTGGATCTGGTTGACCTTTCACGATGACCATTGTCGGCGGGATAATAAGCTGAAGAGAAAGTCCAGATCACTTTCATCTGGGAAACAAAGGGACCACCAAAATCTGGAGACAAACTGTACCCCGCGTTCCGACACAATGTGACAAGGAAGGCCATCTCGATGGAAGATGTGCTGGAAAAAAAGGGTCGCCAAGCGATGCGTAGAGGGCAAACCGGCAAGTAGTACAAAGTGTGCCATTTTGGAAAAGCGATCAACGATTGACCAGTGATGGGGGTATTCACCGCCGACAGCGGAGATCCGTAATAAAGTCCATGGCAATATGGGACCATGGGGTTCTGACTAGGATTGCAGTCTTCTTAGTCAGGCCACAATAGGGCCACCAGCATCGAAAATGTCGGGATAAAATGGCGATTCAGTAGTTTGCGAGCCAAGAACCGCCTGGATAGCCCACAGGCGACTGGGACGAGGCAACCTCAGGACGGCTGAAAGCTTGGTCGGGTCATCTGAAGTCCCTTGGCAGAGACGACCTATACCATAGGAGGGCAGACTGGAATGTGAATCTGGCACTTCTCTGAGTTTGGCAATAAGGCGATTCTCCCAAAGATGTTTGTGGATCTGGCGGGCACATGGAGACGTGGACTTTGGACATCAGGGAGTAGACCTGCATGTCGTCCAGATACGACCACGCAGGAATACATGAGGTCCTGAAGATCTCATTAAAGAATGATCTAGAAATTACCACAGGAGATTGCAAGAGGCCGAAGGGCATCACTAAATATTCGAAAGTCATCCCGGTATTTAAATGCGTCTTCCATTCGTCGCCTTTACGAATTCGGATGAGGTTATAGGCCCTTCGTAAATCCAGCTTGGAGAAACCTTGGCTCGCCGGAGCGATCGAAAAAGTTCGTGATCAGGGGGCAGCGGGTTGCGATTATTAACTGTAATTTTGTTTAGGGCCACGGTTAGTCGATGCTAGGAATGTAGAAGCCGTCCTTTTTCTCGATGATGAAGAATACGCAACGGTGGGACGTGGTCTTACGATTTAGTCCCACTCTTGAGTCAGGGTTCTCCTGATATCTAGGCCGACATGGCTTCGGTCTCTGGAATAGACAGACGGATAAACCCTGCCACGAGGAGGGCTTTTGTGGCCACGGCAACAGGTCAATAGGGCAATTCGAGGGACGATGGGGAGGCAACGGTCTCAGCTTACCTTTTCAGAAAATACTACGCAAAGTCTTGGTACATCCAGAGGCAGACCGGCAGAGTTTTTGGAGGCATCGATGAAGATGCGGGGAGCACGGGCGGGGTACCACATGACAAATGGGAGTTCCTGTCCCACAACGCGTTTCTTCACGTTTTCCGTCAGCTTAGGGGCACGGTTAGCCCAAGAGGATTGCTGAGGAGTGTGGGGCCAGCATGTTGAATGCGATTTTCTCTATATGGAGGCCCCACAATGCATTAGACACTGGCTCAGTGCAGATCGGATGGAGGATCTCGCAGGTATCTCCCTCATTCACAGAAGAGATGGCTAAGGCTTCCGAGACGGGACCACGGGAAGATGAAGCTTCGAGACCAGAGCAGCGTCCATTAAATTTCCAGCAGAACTGGAATCAAGAAAAGCAGGAACTTGAACTTGAGCTCTGGAACAAGACACAACATGAACTGGCATGGTCAGCCGAGGAGAGGAACTGTTCACACCTAGAGATGCCTCTTCCACGGACCTAGGTGCGTGCGTTTCTCGGACGAATGGACAGTCCCATAAGAAATGCTACTGAGAGGCCAGGCAACAACTCTCCGCACGACGTCGGGACCGCTCCTGTTCAGTTAATCTGGTCGCGCTCAATTTGGATAGGCTCTTTACCTGTGTGCACTGTGAGAAGTTGGCAAAAAGGAGGTAGGTCTCTGGAACATCCGGTGCAGATGAGGGGAAACCGACGAGACCGAAGAGGTCAGTCACGTTCTGATGGAGCCTCCACTTGTTTTTGGTGAAGTGCTACGTCGATGGCGGGTGGACCAAATGGATTCAGCTTACTTAAGTATGTCGGGAGTTCTCTTGCGGCCAGCGCATCTTTAACGGTAGGCAGGAGAAGCCTTCATGAAATAGGCGCACTGGGGTCGCCTCATTCATGGTAAAACTCTGAGGCCAGCGTGTGGAATTGGACTGAAGATTCCTCTTGGCGCTGGGTCAAGCAGTGGATTTCGAAGTACAAATGCGCGTGCTGGTTCTTCAAACCACACCATGGAATGCCATTAAAAAGGTCTGAGAATCCACCGTCACAGGATCGCTTTTGTACCAGTGTGGTGTGGGCCAGGCCGGCCTTCCGAGAGCAAATTGGACACGAAGGCTTACCCTTAGACAGTTCGGAGGAGTTTAACTGGTCAGCCAGCAGTTCCACGTGCAGGTGCACCTTGTTTTGGGTTTTTTTTTCACAAATCCCTGCAGCGTTTCGGATCTCCGTTCAAATTTTTTAGGAAGCGACAGCCGGAGTTTGGGTCCCAGGGGAGGCAGACAAAGCGGCCCCCCCTTCCTCTGGTTCGTAAGGACGCGACGACCCCCGTGAATAGACAAGGGCTGCTGCTGAGCGGTAATCAGTTGCTGCAACATGGCAGTCACTTGGTCTAACTGCTGCTGGGACTGCTGAGCCACAATAGACGTAAAGTCCTCCAATCTGGGTAATGGCACCTTGGCGGGATCCATGGCCGATTCCAAACGTAAACGGAATAAGGTAGTGGATCCGCTGGGCTGCCGCAAGCAGTGATAGTAGCTGTACCAGGGAGTGGATTCTAAGTGCGGCGCCGCTCGTGACACAATGTTTTGGAGTGGCCATAGCCCCTATGCCCTGTTCTCAGTTTCCTATGAAATTTATGGGCAAGCAGAAAGGCTGTGTGCGAACAAGACAAACTTCAACATGGCTCAGTTACACCAGTTGTGTAGGGTGGAATGGCAAAAATTCCTACCAACTATTGTCGAGAAGCTTGTGGAAGGATTATCCAAAACATTTGACCCCAAATTCATACTGTTTAAGGGCAATACTACCAAATCTATGAATTGTATGTCTTTCAAATTTTGAATTGCAGAAAGTAATAAAAAATGCCTCAAAATATTATCCTCTTCATTATTCTGGAATTTGGCAATATGAATAAATTTTGGTTTATTCTGATACATGTCAGATAGTGAGAAAACATGCATATGTGTCCTTTATATCGTGTATGTAAACTTCTGGTTCCAACTGTATGTATTTACAATATATATGTTCTCTTCCCTGAGGTGATATTTTACTCAATCTGACTTTCCATATGTATTTATTTAACCTCTACGTATCACTTGGCAATGGCTAGCTAACTTCTTGTAATTCTATTCTTGTGACTAAAAATCCTTGTTTTTTGCTTTTGTCTTGTTCTATTATATCAGCAGCAGATTTCAACTAGCTTTAAATTATGAGAGTCGAAGCTAGGCTAGGCAGGCTCAGTCCCATTACTTATGTATTAAACTCCTCCAAACCACTTGTACAAAATTGCTTCTGAAACTATCTTAATGTGACTACCTGTAGATAAATTGATACAGTGTCTGGAACTACATTGAATGCACTTAAAATTAAAACATTTTAATAAATACTCAATTTAAAGTAAAAAAATTAACCGGAAATCGCTGTGTGTATAAGTGGTCTCATTTGTCTTTCCAGTTACAGTTGCAGAAAGTACTAAATGAGTTTGGGGCTATAATATAATAATACAATTACACTAAATTTGTAAGATTATGTAATTCACCGAAAGCACTAACGCCAGAGGAGATTGTAACAAGTTTAACTCATGTAGAGTGCTCAGTCCGAGGGGCAGCGGAGAGACAGCGCCCCTGACTCTGCGTGATGTTTTTATAAACAGTCGCGCAGAGCCAGCAGCTGCTGGGAGGGAAGGCGGGAGGATCAGTTTCCTGTCCTGACTACTCCCAATGTTCAGCGTAACAGGGGAGGAAAAACTGTCTCAGTGCCCCTGTGACGCTCGGAACTCCTCGGTCTGGCAGCTCGACGCGAGGAGATCCTGGGAGCTGCCGTGCAGAGTAAGCAGCGTGATGACGTCATGCTGTCTTTACACCGACCAGCAGCTCACCTGCTGAGCAGCTCAGGACCAGGAGAGCGGGACCTGAGGTAGAGTTCTCTTTTGTTATTTTAAATTTACTTACCTGGGCATAATGGCTTTGGGTACATCACTGGCTACAGAGGGGCATCATGGCTACAGAGGGGCATCTGGCTCCTATGGGGGCAATGCCTGGCTACAATGGGGCATCCTGGCTACAAATGGGGGCACACTGGCTACAATGAGGGGCACACTGGCTAAAAGGGGGTCCATCCTGGCTACAAGGGGGCATCCTGGCTACAAGGGGGGCACACCACTTGCTACAAGGGGGCTCCTGGCTTACAAGGGGGAACATTGGCTACAAGGGGGCATCTGGTACAATGGGGCACACCTGGCTACAAGGGGGCATCCTGGGCTACAATGAGGGCAACATGGCTACAGGGGGGGCATCCTGGCTCAATGGGGGCACCACGGCTACAAAGGGATACTGGCTACATGGGGGCACAATCGGCTACAAGGGGAGCTTCACTGGCTACAGGGGGAAGGATTACTGGTACAGGGGGCATCTTGGCAACAGGGGCATCACTGGCTACATGGGGGGCACACTAGGCTTACAACTGTTGTGGCATCTTGGCTACTAGGGGGGGCATATACTGGCATACGGGGGCATCTACTGTACAGGGGCATCATGGGTACAGGGGCATCTACTGTTATAGGGGGCCATTTTCTCTGGCTACAGTGGGCATCAACTAGCTTCAGGGGGCATCACTGGCTCAATGGGGGCACACTTGCTACTAGGGGTGGTATCTCTTGGCTTTCAAGGGGGCTTCTCTGACTACATAGGGGGGCATCTTTGTACCCCCAGTGGGGGGATTCACGGCTAAAGGGGGCATCACTGGCGTACAGGGGGCATCTACTGATATCAGGGCATCAACTGGATACAGAGGTGGCATCAAACTGGCTACGGGGGCATCTACTGGGGTACAGGGGGCTACTACCTGGGTATATGAGAGCTTCTACATGTATCCATATGAGATGCTATAGATGGGGTGGTTTGTATAGAGATAGGAATTGGTGGAAAATGCTGATGATAAAGGGGAGGATTAGGTGTCTTAAGATATTTGTTTTGTAAAATTTTCTACATGTGAGAGTCGGGATAGTAAGTCTTCTTGCGTTCTGGGACAGATGGTGAAGATGAAGAAGAGAAAGAGACAATCTCAAACTCTTCAGGTCGTATCCTGTGAGTCATAGATATAACTTTACCGTAACCATTTTATATGTCTTGCAGAGCCTATGTTAAGCTGGTATCCACCACTGTATGCTGGTAATATTGGTTGAAGTATAATGGTTTGTATTCAGTATGATCAGTTGGTATTATCAGTCATGTGTGCTGGTGATATGTGGTCATGGTGTTTGCTGTTTTTGGTACATACTTTGTGGTGTTATGATGGTTCATGGTGTGGTATTAAGGGATATCAATGGTTTGGTTAACTGATATATGTATTTTTCGGTCTCTGTGTGCTAGTGATATGTGGTCTTCGTGGTCTTGGGTTTCTGGTTGGTGTAGCAGTGTTATTTGGTAAAACTGTTATGATATTATATAGTTATTTTATATGTAGCATATTGTGGTAAAGCTTTTTGTATATTTTAGATTTGGTTGATGGTGATGCACTGTGTTTCATTATGGCACATTATGTCACATGGGGAGGGGGAGGGGGCGAAATTTCTTCACCTCACCCTGAGTGAAATTTAGATTAGGAACGGCCCTTGCTCAGTCATACAGTATAGTCGTCCAATGCTTTGTCACATTAATAGTGTGAATAACTCCCCCCCCGAATTTTATTCTACTACAGCAGTTAAAGGGTTAACCAACCACTTCCTTCTTTTTTAAACATAAATAAAAAAGCGTCACAGAACGGCTTAAAAAAAATATAGTGATTGACTGCTGAAGTCACAATTCTGTGTCAAAAGAGGCCATATCACAAGGCATTATGGGAAAGGGGGCTGAGACGACACAGCGGCGCCTCTGTTGGTTGTAACAGATTCCTCAATTTGCTTTTTGACTCACCGAGTCTTGAGAATGCATAAGAGGATTTTTTAGCCAAGCCAGATATCTTCATCTACAATATCTTGCAGTGGGGTCTTCTTTCTAAGGGAGCTGTGTCTATTCTCCTTACCTCGGGACTTGATGCGAAACTTCGGTAAGTGTGAATTTCTTTCACCTTTTTTCATCCCTTTATTTTTTTATAACTGTATTGATATGTGTGTCATTGTTATTATTATCATATTTTGTATATGTATAATGCAACTGAAATCTTTTTTATAAATTTAAAGGTATCATGTATTTCGTTAACTTCTTGTTGTTGCTCGGAAACAATTTCCTTGATGGATTGTTTTTTTTTTCTTTGGTAACTAATGAGAGGTGTAGTGAGTTGAGCCTTTGTGAGATTTTTTACGTGTTTTTTTTGGAATCTGTTAGGGATCAGACTCCTTCCACGGCCGGAGCCTTTTTTTGGTGATTGCAGGAAGGTGGTGCTGCGTGTATTTTGGTTGGGATCGGAGACGGATTGCGGTACGATTTATGGCTTGATTAGTACCGGAGGGAGAGGTGTGCTCAAGTGGAGATAAATCTAACCCCATTACAGTGTCCCCGGTCACGTGCTTGTGAGCGCGTACGTGACATATTGGCTTGGCTAAAAAATACTTGGCTTGGCTAAAAAATCCTTTTTGCTTTCTCAAGACTCGGTGGGTCAAAAAAGCAATTGAGGATGTGTTTCAACCTTACTGAGGCACTGTGGGCTTCTTATGCCCCTTTCCCATATATGCCTTTGTGATATGCTGATGCCGAAGAGAGGGCGAAAAGGCAACAAAAAACTCTAAAGTCGTTAGTTCGGGGGCTCTCATAGGAGGATCTTCCCTTGCAAAGAGGCCGGAAGGCGGGTCCCAGGAATGGTCCAGGGAATTGGGGGAGGGTGAAAGTGATTTTTTGTACTTATTTTATCCTTTAGCAGTGGTTTTGACTTACATTAGGTTTTAAAGGGTTGGGAAGTTTGTAAGTGTAAAAAACTAATAATTACTGTGACTGCTGGGGAAAGCATGGGCTCTGATATGAGTACTGGGGTGAAGGGAAGGGACACTATTGTGACCACTAGGGACAGACTGAAAGGCTTCTAATGTCCGCTTGGAAAAGGCACTGATGTAACTATTGGGAAAAATATGGAAAGGCTTTGCCTACTGGGGAGAATGGGACTGCAGTTAAAGGCATTGTCTTGTTAAATACATTTATACCTACATGGATGCAGGGTGGGTAAAAATAGAAAAACATACCTCCCAGTATCCGGCCCAGGGGCGTTTGATAGGGTCTAAATACATCCGGAGGCTCGGGCCTTTGTGTTTTTTTGGTAGGGCTGGGTTTCACACGACATTTTTCATCTGCCTCATTGTGAACTGATGGATGTTATTTTTAGAAAAACCATTGTTGTTCTGTCACTAATTTTTGCAATCCACACAGATCCCGTCATCTCCTCAGCAGTCCATGTTACAGTAAAAAATTCACCATGTAAATTTACTTTTTCTGAACTTCTCACCTTCATATGAAAACCCCCTAAACTCACCAAAATACACCGATACAGGAGAAAAATCTACCAGAAAAGTGATTGTTACAAAAACCCTCCTACAAAACCAAGACCCAAAAACTATTCTACATAAGGATCAAATACCCTGCCAACCCCAATGTGATATCAGTGTACACAGGCCTGAAGCATATACCCTCCCTTTTGTGACCATAAGTGGGTTTATAGTTTATGTAGACCTCTGCGCATATAAGTGTTACCTGCATTTTCTTTTGTGCTCACGGGACGTCTTTTTGATCACGTCGTTTCCCCTTTCCCCTTTCTTCTCCATCCGGTTTTAACCCCATGCTGATTGCTCCCGGCCAAAACTAGTCCCCGAGGGTTTGGACACAAATATCTTAGATCCTCCTTTCCAAAATCCTTATTAAGGTTTGCGCCCCTCAGTTGGTATTTAGGGGCATGAAGCAGAATGGGGCCACAGGCGGTATATGGGGCCACAGGCAGGTATATAGGGGGACAGGCAAGTTATTGGGGACAGGGATTATGGGGGGCACAGGCAGTTTTTGGGGCCTGAGGAGTAATGGGGCCCCAGGGAGTTATGGGGGCATGGGCAGAATTAGGGGCACTGAGGGAGTATAGGGGGCCACGGCGCATATGGGGGGCCCAAAGGGAGGGGTATGGGGGGCCCCAGGCATTATGGGGGGGCCCGTCAGGCATTATAGGGGGACAGGGAGCAATGGGGGGCCCCAGGCAAATATGGGGGCCCCAGGCAGTGATAGGGGGGCCAGACAGATTGGGGGGCCCCAGGCAGGCTTTTTAAGGGGGGACAGGCAGGATATGGGGGCCACAGGCAGTATTGGGGGCCACAGGCATAAAAGGGGGCCCCAGGCAGGGGTATGGGGGCCACAGGGAGTAAAAATGGGGGCCACAGGCAGTAATTAGGGGGGACAGGCAGGATTTTGGGGGACAGGCGGGATAGGGGGGCCCCAGGAGGGATTTTAGGGGCACGGCAGTATATGGGGGCCACAGGGAATTTGGGGGCCACAGGCAGGGATAGGGGGGGCCACAGGCAGTTTGGGGAACCCGGGGTAATTTGGGGGGCCACAGGGAGGGACATGGGGGCCACAACAGTAAAAATTGGGGCCACAGGCAGGGATATGGGGGGACAGGCAGGCATTTAAGGGGACAGGCAGATTGGGGGCCACGCAGGAAAAGGGGCCACAGGCAGTAAAAGGGGGGCCCCGGCAGGTATTTGGGGGGCCCCGGGAGGGGATTTTAAGGGCCAGGCATAATGGGGGGGAAAGGCAGGGATATGGGGGCCCCAGGCAGTAATAGGGGGCCCCAGGGAGGGGTATGGGGGCCACGGCAGGCCCTTTTAGGGGCACAGGCAGTATTGGGGGCCAAAAGGGAGGCTTTAGGGGAAAGGCAGTTTTTGGGGGCATGAGGCAGGGTAACGCTTTTTAAAAAAAACAACATTTTACTCCCTTAACTCCCCCCGGCTGCGCGCTTGTCCTTTCACCCGCGCTCCTCGGCAGTCCTAGGGGGCACGGGCCCATGACGCCTGGGCCCGAGGAGAGGCAGCGTCGCGATGACATCACTCATCGTTTACGCTGCCGGGTGAGGCGCACGGGGGCCCCGGCGGGCCCCAGCGCTTTTGAGGACCCGGCGGCCCCCCGTGTCGGACCCAGACCGGTCCGACACTGTTCGGGGCAGGGAGCGCCGCTCTTGCTCCCCGAAGCCCGCACCTTTTGGGCCCAGCGAAGAGGGGCCAGTCGGTCTCCGCCCCCGGCAGCGGGCCTGGGCCCCGGGGGATCGGGGGGACAGGGGGTTTTATTCGGGGCCCGAGCCCCCAATAAACGCCTGCGAGCCCCCCGATCCCCCAAAACAACTTCGAAGCTTTCTGGGATCCCTAGTAAGCGAATGGAGCTCAAGCTTCTCTTGTGTGTTGTAATGGAAAACAGGAATTGAAAAGGAGCCGATACCCTGGAGCCGCAGTGAGAAGGGAGCAGGTAGGCATTTTTTTTCCTACCGTGGATCCATTTAGTTTTAGTTTTGTTTAACCTGACAACCCCTTTATTACCATGGGAGGAGCAGAAATAATGTGGTTACTGATGTGAGAATACAACAGTAACAACAGTAAGGTTGACATGTATGAACAGGACTGCGCCAGTTTTCTAGTGTACTTTGAGCCAAAAGACATAGTATGAACAGGTAACTCTCCATACTTTGGCAGATAAGTCCCTCTGTAATACACCAAATGACTCTTTTAATCACCAAACATTAGGAGCGTGTGTTACGATACAGGTGTGTATGAGGCTGCGCACAATGGCGCAATGGGGCTAAGACACAACAACACAAGGAGCACTGGTAGTCTTGATCTGGACAGCAGTGACTGTCTCTAGGCCATGCAGTTGATCGCAAGGTGAGAGTATGCAGGAAGACTGACGAGCGGTAAGCAGGTCACGTCGAGTTTGCAGGGGTGACTGCGAGGAGAGGAACCAACGAGGAGCGAGATGTGTGTGATAGTATCCAGGTCTATAGGCGAGAGGACTAGTAGCTATGCAGTGAGCTAGACACAATAAACTTCTTTTCCCATCAGGTAATAACAGCTTGAGGATGTCTTTATATAGGACCTAGGGACAGGAAACAGGAAAACAAGATGGCAAACCAGCTGAGACACCATCCACCATCTTGACTGAGGAACACTTAAAGTGGCAAACACTGTAGCAATTCCACGTAAAGCAGAGCTTCCTGACATTACTCCCACCTCAAGAATCGGCCCTCTAGGAGACGATACCTAACTCGTCTTTCCGGGATTTTTTGATGAAAATGTCTTATCAAATCGAGGAGCATTGATGTTACTCCCTGGTTCCCATCGTATTTTTCTTCGGGCCCATAACCTTGCCACTTAATGAGGTATTGCAGCTGGTTCCTGTAAAATTACTCGAGTCCAGGATCCGCTCCACAACAAACTGTTCTTGCCCCATCGATCTCCACGCTATCAGGGGAGGAGGAACACGACCTGAAAGGCGGTTGTGACACGGGGGGGCAGGCGGCTTTAGAAGAGATGACATGAAATCAGGTGAGATCTTCCAAGAAGAGTGGGAGTTTGAGCCGAAACAGCTTACTGGACTGATTTATCTGTTGATCTTATATGGCCCGAACAACTTCTGCCCCCAGTTTTTTGTGAAGGCACTCTAAGTTACAAATTTCGGGGTAGACAGCCATACCTTATCCCCCACTTTCGAAAGTTGGTGTGGCCTGGTCTTCGACGTTATCTGCCATCTTTCTTGTAATTTTCTTGAGCCTCTCTAGTGTTTTCCCTACAATATTTGCAATTTTGCTTTAAGTGTAAGATCCTGATCATGTGCGTCAGCTGGCATAGCGGAACAGCAGGAATCTAGAGAAAGACAGTTATGGATGGTATCCCAAATTTTTGCAAAGAAAGGCGTTTTGTTTTGGTGGAGGCATTTTGGAGTTGTTGTACGAAATTCAGCCCAGAGAAGTATAGCAACCCAGTCATCTTGTAGGTGAAAATAAAGCATCGCAGGTAAACAGTTTCCTGTGGTCTGATTTGTGCTTTCAGTTCCTGTCCATAGATTGTTGGATAAATGCGGTTGGATAGATTATTACAATTTCCAGTGCTTGTGCAAAACTCCCGCCAAAATTTGGATGTAAACTGCACCCCACAATCCGAATCACTTCAGTCAGAACTCCCATTCAGGCGAAACACATTCTGACATTATGAGGTCAGCAGTGTCTCATGCAAGAGGTTAGACGGTACTGGATAAATGAGCCGCCATGGTGAGCCGGTCAACTACTGACTAAAATAGTATTTTTTTCCAGTTCTAAGAGGTCGTCATGACTACCGATAAATCCATAGGAAATGAACGCCCAGGACGAGAGGGGACTGGCAAAGGCTTGTAACAAACCCCGTGGGTGGAGAACGTGGAGTCTTTGGCCATCGGGCACAAACTCACATGATAGTCACATACTTCCTTACTTCCTGTAAATATATGGGCCTCCAAAGATATCGGGATAGAAATTCTGGTCTTTGCACTCCCTTTGGCCAGCAATCTTAGAATCATGGGCTAGTCTCAGGATCTTCATTCTTACTCTTTCGGTATATATAGCTGCAGCCCGTGGGGCCCACATCCTTGTTCTTAAGGACTAAATGCACATCATCAGGTGTGAGACAACAGGAGTCGGTGCAATAGGCCTCTCTTATTTCTTCAAGCAAGTCTTTATTATGGATTACTCCCACAACGAGTAGGACTCAGGAACAATGTTTTGAGCGGACTAGTAGGAGTGGGAATCAGTGGAGAACATTCTTGATAGCGGCATCCGCCTTGCAATACGGATCCGGCCTTATGAAATTACAAAATTAAATTGATGAGGTAAAAGACTCCAACTAGCTTGTGCAGGAGATAACATTTGCGATCTCACGAAATTCCAATACGGTGGGTCATGTAAGAACGATTATTTCTGTGAGGTTCCCTGAAGACAGTTGTTCTCCATTCCTTAAAGGCTGCGACAATCCGCTATATTCTTTATTCCCACATCATAAATTCTTCTCAGTCATATGATATAACTTCGGGAGGACAAACGCACATAGGATGTAAATAAACACTGTGTCTCCTGTTCCTCTCTGAGATAGAATGCCCCAAATAGCACAGTCTGAAGCATCAATACCACAATGAAGGCACATTCTGATGTCAGGATGAATTAATACAGGGGCTGTAGTTAATCTTGCTTTTAGGAAGGAGAAAGGACACTTGTGCTTGAGAGACCAACAAAAGCATTCTTATCTAGTCCAACTGTGGTAAAGGGAGTAAATTATTTGTCTGAGGAAAAATTCTTAATGAAGCGTCATAGAAGTTGGCAAAACCCTATGAAACGTTGAACATCTTTTCTATTTTTCTGGAGTAGGCCCAGTCTACATTCTTTAATCTTACTAGAGTCCATCTGTAGACATGAGGCGAATAACCTAGCCAAGAATTGATCTCAGTGCTGAGGAATTCCACACTTTTTTCAATCTTGATGTAGAGAGGTTTTGGTCCTACTCAGACAGTTCTAGAACAAGATATCACATTCTCTGGTGATTTCTTCCATTTGAGTTTTGGAGAGAAATCAATATCATCCAGGTTAGATGGACTAAGAACTGGTCCAGAGGTCTCAAAAGATGTCATTGTACAGATGTATTGAAGGTGGCTGGGGCATTGCAAAAGGCCATAAGGCATAACACATTATCAAAATCCCCTAACGTACCTAAAAGCTGTTTTCAATCATCCCCCGATCTGATACAACTAAGTTTATAGGCGCTCTCGTAGGTCTAACTGAAAAAATCTTTGCAAGTTTTGACTCTTTCCAGAATCTCGGGGAACATCTGGTAAAGGATAACGATTCATTATGGTAATCTTGGTATTAAATACTCTATAATCAATACAAGGTCTCAAGAACCCATCTTTCGTTTTTAACAAAGAATATGGAGACCCCCGCTGGTGAGGAAAGATGGGCGGATGAACCCCTTAGCCGAGATTTTTCGTTCTATGTTAATTCCTCAAGGCCTTTTAATTCGGGACCTGCAAAGGAAATATGTTTCAAAAAGGATTGATGCACCGCGGAAGCAATTTCTAAATGGGCAATCCATAGTCGGTGTGGGGTAAGCTTTCTTGCATTCAGCGTCTGCTGCAGACATCCGCAAATCAGGTATAGATCCTACGGTAGCTCTATTGACGTTCAAGTCTATGAACTGGAAGTCTTCAGGGCCTTGTTCCAGTAGTGAGCTGTGAGCGGTCCCTCCCCACCAGGAAGCATATCCCTTGGTTTCCAGTTAATCACTGATTCTGTGCTCTGCAACCAGAAGACCCAGGATGAAGGGAAAGTTGGAGAAGAGATTCTAATAGAAGACGACGAGTACTTTCAAGATGTTTTGAGAAGTCAAAATGACTTGCAAGTGAGTTCGGTCTTCATGATCTACTGGCCCAGAGCTCAGTGTAGAATCATCTACGGTACTTCCATTAATCCAGGGCTAGAGTCTTTTCTGATCTTAACCCCATGTTTTCACGCGAGCAAAGGACAGTCCATAAACTGACACTCGACTTGCCCCAGAGTGACACCAAAGCCGAGTGGATATCCACTGGAGTTAGCCAGGAATCTTTATATAGGAAAAGGACGCAATGAGATTCTTTTGTTCTCTTTCTTAATATGCGGTGCCACTTGATGACAGAATGGAATGGACAACAGCTTTCGACGATAAATTCTGTCGCTGCGAACAATGGATTCGCCATCTGCAGCAGATATCCGGATCCTTAATGGCTGCCCACAATCTCCTTGACGGCTAGGCAGTTGATAAGAAAGTGGTCTGACTTCCACAGTAAAGCATAAACTCTCGCCGAAGCGCGATGCTCCTTCTGTTCAACCTCATCACGACTTAATAGTAGAATCTAACTTCGCATAGGTTCACTTCCTGATTCTCAGCAAGTTTCTTCCCATGGTTTCCTTGTGGTAGAAGGAGAGACGGGATACAGACTGGGCCTGCTTGGTATCATAGTTCAAAGTAGCCCAATTTTCTGTCGACGTTTCAGACAGCCGGGTATCAATTCGATGCAGTGATTTATGAAAGATCCAAACCTAAGGGGGCTTCTGCACGGCCAGTTCGTCTTTAATTGATCTGCAATAGTCCTTTCCTAAAAAAAGACATCTTTGCTGCATCATATCCAATTGGTTGTCGATTGCCCACCTCATGAACTCACATTCAATACTCGGCCACGGGCTTTATTGACCCTGACGCAATGCTAGCGGATGGCTGCTTCCGCTGTAGCACCACGATTGGGAATCGTCAAACATTTTGAGCTCATGGCGGCAAATGAAGTCCTCCAGGTGATTCAAACATTAGGCGACTATGGGTCCAATCAAGGCTAGCCCAGGCAATTCTGCGCTTTATGTGTCAATAGCATAGATATACATAGCACCTAGACCTATCCGTCGAAACCTGATTGTTGGATTTGCGTCAAAGATAAATAATCTGCATTCGGTTAGGAATCCCTCGGAATATTTGTCACGGTCCCGCCAAATCTAAATGGAGGCACTTAGGTCTCACTACCGAGTAACAATGTGGGTGGTCCAAGACTTGCGCTATGAAATTTCTCAAGTGGAAGTTTCCTGTCGTATTAATCAGTCTGCACGGTTTCCACGTAGGTCATGAATGTTTTGCATAAACTTGATTGCTGTGGGAGGTCTGGTCCTCAAAAAGCATCCATATTATCATCTCAATGCCTTCATCTCAGTTCGCATGATTAGCCACAGAAGTGTGACGTTGCTTGATGCGAGCTCTAGGGCTTCCAGCCTCCCCGGCGGACTCCATTTTTTGGGCTTGATATCCTGTTACGATAACAGGTGATGTAATGGCTGGAGCTCAATGGCATGGCTAAGACACAAACACAAGGAGGCACGAGGGAGTCTTGATCTGACAGTAGGAGAACGGCCAAGGATCCAAGGTGAGGAGTAGCAGAGACTGGACGAGCGAGTAAACATCCACTCGGGTTGCAGGTGGACTGCGAGCGAGAGGACCAAACTGGAAGGTGATTTCCTAGCGAGAGGACTGTAAGCACAGCAGGATGACTAGGTACACAATTACTCCAAGCAGAAGTAACAGGCGTTATGAAGAGTTTTATATAGGACCCTGATGCGTACACGAAACAGGAAAACAAGATGCAACCAGCTGACCACCATCCACTCATCGTTAGATAGACTTAGTGGGACAAACGTTAAGGCAAACACTGTACAAGTTCCACGGTATAGCAGCTGGAGTGCATTCCTGCGACAGCTTTCTGGAGGCGTCTACAGCCACATTCATAGATCATACACATTTAGAATCTTTATGATGCCAAATCTAGGTGCATACAACAGCCAAACCAAGGTAAAGGTGGAGCCTTGAGCCAGACTTGATGTATGCTCTACGACTGCCCTGTAAGTATGACCTGCAAATAAGAACAGCCAGAACCATGGTAAAAGGAGGTATGCCTGAGCAGACTTTGTCGCGTATGGCATTACACTGCGAGCCCTGAGATATGTAGTACCTGCATAAGAACTCCATACCATGTGTAAACTGTGAGTTGCCTGAGCCAGACTTGTGGTATTGGTCAACCACACAGCCCTGTATGTATGATCAGCAGAAGATCACCAGACCAGGGAAAAGTGTATCCTGAGCGCAGACTTTGTGTTTTTGGCTCTATAATGTGCCTGTATGATGACCTGCAGAAGAACAGGCTGCTAGAGACCATTATGGAGCTTCCTACACTGTCCTAAAGCTATTTAGAACTGGCCTGTTAGCACCAATGTTCATACATGTTGTCCTAAGTGTTTGATGTAACTTCTGGAAGTAAAACTCTGCTGTGAAGACATTGCTTATGATTCACACTTTTCCCAACTCAGTTGTAGATACTTTATTAAAATGTACGACCTATACACTCTTTCACTTTTCCCTCTCTTTGCTCCCGTACCTAACTTTGTCCAATACTATGAAGTTCAGTTTTGTATACCAATCCATTAGAGGGCTACCTAAATGAAATTATGCAACTGTAAGGGACCAGGTCATGGGTACACACGAAAACACAGACAGAGAGAGTCCCTGACGCTGGGTCCCAACCCCTGCCCTGCCTCTTGGGGTACCCTGAATCCTTAAAAAGAGACGGCCCAACCAGAAGACTGAAAACATACACTGAATACGTGGTAACACAAGACACAGACAACGAAATACAAAACACAATAAGTGAGGGAACGTCAGGCAACAAGGTTGGCAACACGCGGGCAAGCGCAGTATCAAATCGGGAGACAGAGAGAAAAACGTAAGACGAGCCAAGTCGGTAAATGTCGGTCAATGCAGTACAAAATCAGGAAGAGAAGAGTCAGAAGCCAAGCAGAATCAGGTAACCAGAAAATCCAACAATAGACAGGCAATCAAAAGACCCAATATAACAGGCACAGGGGATGGGGAAGGGAATCCTTAAATAGGGAACTGGTGAACACAGAGCTGAGGTGATAAGTGGAAAGAACACAAAGCCGGATAGGGAAACAAAGCTGTCAATCAAAGAGGAACACAGTTTAACTAAAAGGGTGCTGGAGGATTCCTGGCCACGGGCGTTGGCCAGTAATCAATTAACATACAGGGAAGGAAAGACTCAGTTCACACTGGTAACTAAAATACAAAGTATTATGTTAAAAACCATGGTTTCCGTCGCAACGGCCGTGGCCGGCGACCAGAACTCGAAGCTGGGGGGTCTGTCGGGCATGATCATGACAGCAACTCTGTGCAATACGAATGGAGAAATGTTTTAGCGCATTATAGGGTATAAAAGGTCAAGCTAATGCGATTTGAAGGGCATCCTCTTCATTTCTGCAATTTACAGTTATTGTCACGAGCGCTCCCGCAGCCCCCCGGTCGGGCTGCGGGCGAACTAAGGCTTCTGGCTTTCCCCCAGCTTCAGGCGAGAGTGGCACCGCGGCCCGCTTATCGGGCCACGGGCGCACTTGCTCCCCGGCACAGTTTAACTCACCCGGCCACGCTCCTGTCTGTCAAGTTCCTCCTGCTTCCCGGCGTGCGCGTCCTCGTCCTCTAGGGCGCGCACGCGCCGGCTCGGTGAAATTTAAAGGGCCAGCGCACCGGCACCTGGCGCTGCCTCTATATTACCTTGGCACTTCCACCCACTCCCCGCCAGATCTTTAGTGCCATTGCCTATTGAGAAAGCGTTTCCTGAGTCTGTTCTGATTGCCGTGTACCATACCTTCTGCCTCCGTCCCTCGACCACGAACCATTGCCATCTGTCCTGACCTTACCGCCTGTCCCCGACTACGAGCCTGCCTGACGATTCTGTACCACGCTAAACCTCGGCTGCCTCCGCAAGCCGGTGGGTAGCAACCTGGTAGACTCCCGCTGCAGCAAGTCCATCCCGTTTTACGGCAGGCTCTGGTGAAAACCGGGACCTACTTAGATTCCCTGGCGCGGCTAACACCATCACTTGCGGTGGTTCAGTGGATCCACCCCTGCGAATCGTGACAGTTATTTTCTCATGTGACATCTGAAAATCTGTCAGATGAAGGAGAATTATATCTATAGATTTTTTTCATAGAATTATAAGTCCCTGTAAGGGTACACGTACGAAAACTACCCCGTTAGGACACTTCTCTATGTGCCAAAATAGAGATCAGCTTTGTAAGAGCTGAATAAATGACTTGTAAAATTAACTGTTTGGCTAGCTACAGTAGGTTGCAAGTTGTGCCAAGAGCCAATACTCCAGTAATCAACTGAATGCCACTGCAGCTTCTATAAGAAATGGGTTGTCACTGAGAAAACAACTGGTTCCAGTTTCCATTTTGTGTCAAATTAAAGGGATTGTCTACAACATTTTTTTTAAACGATATTAGTGCCCATTTTTTATAAAAATAAAATTATATACACCTCCCCCCTCCATTTTATCATTGTGCCATCTTCTGTCTCCCAGCTTTTCTGTATTGTTAATTCTTCTTCTAGATGGGGATGTCACTGTTGCAGCCCATCACATACCATTACTTGATGTCACCATTTGAAAGGGAGCTGTCTTACCGGTGGAGTCAGATGGTGGCACGTGATTGACTGCAGCTATTCAGCGTCCACAACGGTTGTGTCCCCATCAGGAAGAAGAAAACAGAAGACTGAAGAGACTGAAGATGGGGCAGTGCTGGAACGGCACTACTATGGAAAAAAATTAGATAGGAAATCCCTTTAATATTATAATTACATTTTATACCCTAATGTCATCAGCCCAATATTAAAATTTCAGTTTTAAAATTTTAGATGATTTTTTTCCAAAAATACAGTGGAAAAAGGGGAAAAACAATTACTATAAGGATACTTTTTGTGATACGTTTGTATCTTCAAAAGTCTTGTTTTATCAGAATCCTATTTAAACGTTTTTAATTGCTTTCCCTTGTATCTGTCTCTTGGCTAACTGCACCTTCCACTCTGTAGGTGCTCCCTTGAGACTCATAGGTCATGGCCTCATCAGTTCCCTGCTGAGACCTTTATCAGTAGCAGGCAGTGAGTTCCCTGATTGGATTAAAGATTGATTATATACTAATCACAGCATCAAGGCAGGCAGGCAGGCTGCTTGTGGTCAATGGGATCCTGCAATCAGTGTCAGAATAATTAGATGCATGCTGCTTGCCTTATAATAATAATCTTTATTTATATAGTGCCTTATGGGGAGAACAGCCTGAAAATGAAAAATATGCTTTCCTTTCACAAAATAAATGTTTTATGGAAAATAATTTTGACGTTAGAGGCAAAAGTAAATCAAATAAATGCCATTGTATTCTGTGAAATCTGCCAACAACCAATAATTTTGCTTTTTTAATAAACTTGTGCAAACAATTTCAAACATGTCATTTCCTGAACCTGTAATATAGACTTGAAAGCATAAATTATACACCTACAAATAAACCTAAATTACACACATGGAGAAATCAAAATATTATAACTGGGGTACTTGTGAAGCCTATGAGGCTGGTCAGAACACTTCACTAATGGAGGAGGAGAACATGAAATATCTGTTAATTAAGGTTACACATAATAACAAAGGATCTAATCAATGGTTAAGTAAATTCTGGTCAATTGCTACAAACAAAACTAATTAGAGTCTACACATACAAAAAAACTTTTTTTTCCAAGTTTTGAGTCAAACACGTTACTTGCTGTTTATTTAACTACATTGAAACAACTAAATGGAAAAAAAATATATAATTGATTAAAAGTTCTTCTACTATAAGGTTTGACCAAAGGAGAATAAAAACCAAAGATGTTTTGTAGCAGATTTGTATGACAAAAATGCCTTAGGCTGGGCTCATATAATTTTTTATTTGTATTTTCAAGTGTAAATTTTACATTTTACTCAGGTTTTATGCACCAAAATAACCATAAAAATGCAACAATAATGTTCGATTGTTTTCTATGGAAACACGCACCATTAGTGCACAGGATGCAGTTTTTCATGAGTCATTTAATGTATTATATGACACAGAAAAAAAACTGGAGCGGAACTCAATTCTTTGTATGTTTCCTGCATTCTATGCACATTACTTTACAATGAAAAGTCAATGAGGATTGCACAAAACACACCAAATTATGCATGTATTTTGTTGCCAATAATTTTTCAATATATTATAATGCATAACATTTAAAAAAATGCATCAAATACAAAGTTTCCTGTACAGAAAAATGTATGAAAATATGCAACAAAAATATACCCCAAAAACACACGCACAAAAAAGGCTGTAGAAGAGATACCAAATGAAGAACCTTAGATTGTTATACATGAAAAAGGAAATTCATGATGAAATTCAGGGTCACAAGATGATACGGGTTGAACACATTATAAGGCCTGTCTAGACCACAGGAGAAACGTGTTTAGAGTTTTTTAAATTTTAAAGTGCTACATCAATCGAACAACGAGAATTTTGGCATTGGACCTACCTAGTGTTTTCCTTTATATTATATGCACTTTTCTATTCTGGGTGCGCTCGTATACTCCTTTAATAGATAGTTTGACATTAGCAATTTTGATACAACCTTTTCTTACTATTAAATAACGTGGAAGGGATCCACGTGTGATCTGAAGAGTCGTGCTGTCCATAGTGACCTGCTGATTCTGGACTACAATTGAAAACATTACTGATGCATTGCACCATATAATGTACAACCCATCAAGGTGAGCAGTATATATTTGTTATATCTACTCTTTACACCTCCAACGCATACACACAGGAGGCGCTTTTGTTCTTATTCTGTTAGCACATTTTATGGTGAATATTTAAAACTTTGCAATGTACGGGACTGTATGTCAAAACTTGATCTCCATTTTTGGATCTTGCTGCAACAGTTATATTTACTTTTTTAGATATGTCCATATAGCAGCCTATGTCAACAAAATATACATTAAATGCTGTTAACTTATTATCAGGGCCAAGTGAAGGGAATTGTCAGACATGGCACAGTAAGTGACGCTGGACTGGGTGCACTTCTGGATGAGGGAACAGTAATATAATGCCAACAAAAAAAAACCTTAAACTCTAGGGTGAGGTTAGGGTTTTTTTTTTTAATAGGGCTTTAGGTATAGGAATTTGACATCTACTAGAATCTAAAGCGGAACGCTTAAACAAACATGCAGTGGCTATGGAAAGTATTCAGACCCATTTAAATTTGACACTCTTTCTTTCATTGCAGCCATTTGGTAAGACCAAAAATGTTCACTTTTTCGCTCATTAATGTACACTCTGCCCCCCATCTTGAAAGGAAAAAAACAGAAATGTAGACATTTTTGCAAATTTATTAAACAAGAAAAACTGAAATATCACATAGTCTTAAATATTCCCGACCTTTGTTTTTGCAGTCATATTTAATCCATTCTGTCCATTCCTTTGACCCTCCTTGGGATGGTTCTCTCCTTTTTTGGGTCCAGCTGTTTTTAAATTAAAACGAGGACTTGATAGGAAAAGGGCACACCCCTTCATATAAGACCACATGGCTCAAAAGGGGCTGTCAGAGCCATGAAATCATGATGCCAAAGGGAACTGAAAAAGGGAGCTGAGAGACAAAATTGGAAAGGCACAGATTGGGCCAAGTTACAATAAAATTTCTGCGCCTGGGGTTCCTAAGAGCACAGTGGCCCCCCATAACCTTAAAGGAAAAGTTTGGGATGACCAAAACTCTTCCTAAACCCCTGGTCTCCTCCCAAAACAAAGCAATTGGGCGAAGATCTTGGCGAGAGAGGTAAAGAACAACCCTAAGATCACTGTGGCAGAGCTCTATAGATGCAGTAGGGAGATGGGAAAAAAGTTTTTTTTTCTTTCAAGAGGGGGCAGAGTGAATTTAAACAGCAAGAAAATGAAATTTTTTTATCTTACCCCAAAAGGCTGCAATGAAACAAAGAGTGAAAAATTTAAAGATGTCTGAATACTTTTCGTACCCACTGTATCTGTTTTGATTTTGCTCCATTCCAACGATACATCAAGTTACTAAGCCTTTGTGCTTGCACATGTTTTTCTAGGTACCAAAACAATTGTTGCGCCTTGGTGGCTGGGATTTCAAGTCAATTCTTGCTATAAGTGGCTGAGTTCGCAGCCGACAGCTATCATCTTTCTCTTTTTCTTTGTTTTTGACACAGATGGAGGCTCCTTAGGTCCCCTTTATTCATGTCAGCTGGGACGGGAGCTTTCTGTCCCCTTTGGGGTGGGACTAACTTCCATCAGCATTGGGAGCATGAATGTTGAAGCCAATGGTGCGGTGACGTCGCCACAATACTATTGGATTGAGCTGTCAATCAGCAGAACCTGTACTGTTCATGGAGCACAGGAGGCAAAACAAAAAGTAACAGGCACAATGGGAGTCCATGGGGGAAGGGCCTTTTTTAAAAATTTTTGGGGGGAAGTAAAAACATGGGCAAATCATGTAACTTGGCACGAATAAAGCAGCTGTAAATAGATATGAGGGAAAGTAAAATACACAGTATAATAAAGTGTTATGCGGCAAACATTTTTGCTACAAAACACTCAACATTGGCGCATTGGTTGTTAAGTGCCCAGCTTTGTATAGCAATTTACATCAAAATTTGGGAAATTTCTGGCGCATTTTAAAAAATGTCGTGCCAAGGAATTGACAAAGTTTGGCCATACGCCTTTTTCAAAACCAAAGAAAAGTGCATGACCATTTTTTGGCTCAATACACACCAAAAACATGGCTCAGGCGAGTTCATAGATGTTGCAAAAAGTCTTATACACTGGTCAAGAAGGACTGATTTTGAAAAAGTTAATTTTCACAATATTTTTCTGGCAGCCTTGTATAAGAACAAGCGAATGAGTAAATGTAATGTCAAATCCTGCAGTTCTTTAAGCAGATGATTCTTAATGGCAATCTTTTTTCATAAATAGAATCTGTCTATGTGAGCAATTTTACATTGTAATTTGAGTGAATGAGGCTATCTAATAGAATAGGATCATTTCTTCCAAAGACGCTTGTGAGGGTCAAAATCACAGAGTATTAGAAAAATTCACAGCTTTGACATTGGAAAAGTGTTTAGTTAAAAGCTAAAGAAAATGTCATGTAATTTTGAAGGAAACAAAGGCACAAAAAAACAAGAAAATTATTTATAAAGAAGAATCCCGAATGGATTCTTTTCTATGTTTCGTCACAGATGAAGGGTCGCTAACAACATTTGATTGCTAGAATAGCCTTATATAATGTTCTTAATGGCTGTACTGTCACTTTGCAAAGAAGTATTAGTGGTCAGAAACAGCTGCATGGATCAATAGCTGTAAATCAATGGTCCCAGATAGAGTGCCAAGGCAAATGCTATGGAAAATTATTATGATTAAGTCAAGCCATTCAATTAGAACAGACTTGAAGTACTAGTGATAAAAAGATGTGTTTCTCCTGATGGATGGCTAAGATATTCAATGAAAGTTCTAATCAGCTGAGGAGAAAAAGTCCATCTTCTATTGTTCATCATGGAATAAACAATCATTTGTCTGTAGGAAAGGGGTTTTTCTTGATATTAGTCATCCTGATATGTTTTACTGGATATTTTACTACCTCCTTAGCACCTGCAATAGTGAAATATTGTCAGTTTGGAATGATTATTGGAATATGCTGAACTTTTTAGCAGCGTAAAGAAAAAATCAAAAAGACTTAACTACCAGGAGAACACAGATTGACATAAACTAGAAAATGCAATCGGAAAATGAAGTCAGAAAGACCTGTATCAGAACCAGATGTTCAGAGCAGCAAAACCAGAGCATCTATATATCACATAAGCTGCAAGTTAATTTCAGTGGATGCAAGAGACTAATGCATGTAATACTACATGGTAAGTGTGTCTTAAAGGGATGTTCCAGTTCAAAAATGAAAAAAAAAAATGTGTTAGAGCTGGGTAATAAAAAATGTATACTCACCAGTGCTGCGGGTGTCAGCAGTGTCTCCCGATCTCCTATTTACATTCAACTTTGCAGTGGGCTCATGACTGATGCAGCCAATTAGTGGATTCATTGGGCATGTATCATTCTCTTGATATCATTACTCCTGAGGTGGTTCCTGCCACAGAGCACTGACAATGCCAGTGGTGTCTCCTGGTCTTCTGTTCACATCTGGCACTGCGAGCAGCTGGTGACTACTGCTGCCAGTTTAGGTGGTTATGTGCCGTGCCTTTAATATCACTACTCACGAGCAATTCACCTCCTGAGCCGTGATATCAAGGATCGGCTGGAGTGGTGATGAGCTGGTTTCTTTGCCAGATGTAGACATAAGACTGGGAGACACCACCGGCAGCTGCAGCACTGAAATGTACCATATTGTTTTGCAAATACTATTTTACTGTGTTGAATTTGCCATGCTATTTGGACAATATGACAGCAAGGGATGTTTGCCCCGCGGGCTAGAATAGGAAGTCCACTGCTGGATGGTGACTGGTCTAAGTGTGGGACTCTGTGATCATTCCATGGATGGATTTCCAGGGTGATTCCTGCCACTGTGTGTTGTTGTGTAGGCTGAAGAAGTTGAGAGAGACAAGTGAGAGAGTTCCAGGCCTATGTGACAAGATGCTACTTGTAAACTGACTGTAATTAAGGACAGCAAACACTACTATCTGGCCCAAATGTAGCTGTGGAGAAGCCTGCAGTGACTACTGATCGGGCTGTACAGAGTGTGAACTGCATGATTCGTAACAGTGACTGCAGGGGGTGCTATCAGAGCAGTACTGGCAGTACTCTAGTCAGAGACTCAGATTACATTAATAAAAGGGGCCTACTGATATGGTGCAAGATAGAATTGGTAATGGGTGAAGAACCCAGATGTTACTTATGGCAGCCCTGAGTGAGAGTGGTAAGCAGATGGAGAGGCAAGTAAGGCTAGAAGACTCCAGGCACAGGTTTTGGACATCTGCGACATCTATACAATCTGTGACAGAAGTAATGTCTATGACAGCGGAGACACGTGACAGCAGTACCATCAGTGTCATCCAAGTGAGTAGCATTGGTATTGTGCTGTAGTGCAGACCACTGTGCCCAGAGCTAGGGACTGTTAAAGCAAGAGATTGTGTGTACTGAGCTCTAAAGCAGTGGGCACAGACTATGTAATAACTAGTGTTGATCCAATGGTTCGAGTAAAGTTAAGTTCGAGTCAAACTTCTCCATTTTTTAGAACTCGAGCCGAACCTAGCTTTTTACGGTTCGTTTGAGTAAAGTTTGCTTTCGACACGTGCACTCTATGCGCCATTTTTAGTTTCACTTTTAGCTGCTTCCTGCACTTTTGGCAGCCACCCAATCAGTTCACAGCACAGAGGAGTGTCAAAAACTTCATCACTGAGGGTGTAGGGAATCTCAATGGCGGCTAAAATCACATGACCCTGTTATATGTATGTCACTGTATTTCCTTGTGAACGCCATCTGCAGTTCACTCTCTGTACTGGAAGCACTGCTCTCTGTCTGCTTGCTTGCATGCAAGCTGGCACTCGATTTCTCAGCGATTTTAGACAGAAAAGGCAGCTAGTTAGATTAGTTAGGGGGTACAGCAAGCTTAGGGAATCATTTGACAGCAATAGTTAGGGATTTTTGTATAACCGACTGCATCTTTCCCATCTTTATTCTGAGTGCCCAAAAGTTCATTTCTGCTGTTTTGGGGGTCCAGCTATTGCAGAAGACACCATTAGCAAATCTGCTATACATAGAAATTGCTTTCATATACTGGTTGCTTGCTGCAAATTTGATTGAGTGCCCAAAAGTTCATTTTTCCAGTTTTGTGGGTACAGCTAGTGAAGAAGACACCATTGAAGAAAAGTTCAGTTTTCCAGTGTTGCTAGTAGAATTCTTCCACAAAAGACTGTTAACAAATCTTCCATAGAAACAAATCTACTTCTAATAGTGTTTGCTTGCTACAAATTATTTGGATTGAAGAAAACTTTATTTTTCCAGTGTTTGGGATAGAGTTCTTCCATAAGAGACCATTAACTAATCTTCCATACAAAGAAATCTATTTCTAATAGGTTTGCTTGCTGCAAATTTTTGAGATTGAAGAAAAGTTCAGTTTTCCATTGTTGCTGGTAGAGTTCTTGCATAAGAGACTGTTAACAAATCTCCCATAGAAAGAAATGCTTGCTGCAAATTATTGGGATTGAAGAAAACTTCCTTTTTCCAATGCCAGTGGTAGAGTCCTTGCATAAGAGACCTTTAACAATCTTTACCTGTTTAATATTTATCTTTTTGAAGAAGGGAACTAGAGGTGGTAAGCGAGCAAGGAGGGGCATGGGACGTGGAGCTAGAGGTACGAGACAAGGCACTCTTTCCAATGCTCCCTTACAACACACAAGCGAACACATAGTCGCAGGACCATCATCGATTGATCGGTTCCCTGTGCGTCTCATTACTGAAGAGCGGCGCCAATCTGTTCTTCAGTGGTTAACACACCCTTCAGCCAAAGGTTTTACCTCCTCTTCCTCTCAGTCATGGGCACAAATGACATCATCATCATCAGTCCAACCTGAAGGCCAAATGTCACCCAATATACAGACCGCTCCAGATAATCCATAGTCTGAAGAGCTCTTTGATGACAGAATGTAGTTGGAGTCAGAAGGCATTTCAAAAGATCAATTGGCCAAAGATGATGATTTTTTCTGCTCTGACGCCCAATCATTGATGCCCTCAGAGGAGGAGAAGGAAGCTAGAAAAATAAAACGGTCAGCGGTGCCTCGCAGTGCCTGTGGCTTCTATGACTTCTATGTAGTCTGTCAGGAAGAGGAAGTCATCTGTGATGATGATAATGACATTGCAGATCCAAGGTGGTCTTCTCAGCAGCACCTGGCGAGCGTATCATCAGTGGAGGAGGAGGATGATGGGGTAGTGTCAGTGCAGGTCTGGCCTAGGAAAGGGAGAGAGCAGTCGCACAAGTTCGTTGAAATTACTCAGCCAGCCATGATCAGTGGTGGCAGCGGGAACATCACTGCTAGGTTTTCACAGTGGAAGAGTTCCAGGATCTGTGAAGCCTGGGCCTTTTCGATCAAGCCTCAGATTCGCCGACTGATATGCCAGATTTGCTTTCAATGCATCAGTCGAGGAAAGAATATAAAGAATTTAAGCACCATCAGCATGAACAGGCACATGCATGTAATGCATTAATTGCTGTGGAAGAGTCACTTGGAGAAAAAAGGCCACACAGGTCCTGGGCTTCCAACCACTGTGACATCTTCTGCCTCCTTCTCCTCCTCCACCACTTCCAAGCCCAAGCAGTCCTCTGCTGCCGATGTGCCGGAGCAGCATGAGCAAGCACCAGTCCCAGATACTGTCGGCCAATTCTCACCACCAGCAACAAAGCTTACACCTTCCCCTTCCACCTGTGTGACCTGCACACTGTACAGCAGCCAGTCCAGCAGCTAGCTTTCTGTATACCAGGTGTGGGAGCATAAGAAACACTTTCACCTAACCATCCCAAAGCCAAAAGCCTGAATGTCGGCATTGCCAGGCTGTTGGCCTTGGAAATGTTGCCTTTCTGCCTGGTAGACACAGATGGGTTTCGCCACATCATGGCCCTGGCATGTCCTCAATATCAAATGCTGAGCAGGCATTTCTTTGCCAGAAAAGCTGCCCCTGCCCTGGCCAGCCACGTTGCAGAAAAGATCTCCAACGTGTTGGCTGCATCTCTGTCTACCAAAGTCCGTCTCACTACAGACACATGGACTAGTAAGCACGGTCAAGGGCGTTACATCTCTTTGACTGCTCACTGGGGATCTCTGCACCATCCTTGACAGTTTTGAGGAGACCACCAAAAGGGTCAATCAGGATGATGGCATTGTCAGCATGACCATTGTGGTCATATTTTTACTGGAACAAGCGTTAGACACTCTGCGACAGCAGATCCCAGCAGTGATGGTGGAGGAGGACACAGAGCCTTACTCGCCGGAGGATGTAGAAGGCCCGACTGTTTCACAATTTTAAAGGTCTTCTTTAGGCGGTGGTTCTAGGTCCAGGGCGGGTGCAGGACGGCAGTTCAGCTCATAGAGTACAGTGCATCAGGCTAGCCAGATAATCTCCAAAAAATTGAGAATCTCGCAAGAGAACAGAGAGTGACTTTTGATCACTATATTTACTATTTTGCCATAGGCAAACTTAAACTCTATCAGTTCTGTATCTGTAAAACCCTAAAACGTAACTTTTATTATGTATAACTCTTAACCTCTATGCACACTATTTAAAAACCTGATTTCTAACCTCCTCATTTAACCCTTTTTGCTTCTGAAAGAGGGAATAACTCCATTTCTATTATCAAGTCTGATGGAGCACCACCTATTAACAGGAGAGCCTTATATCTATAGCAAAGTACTAGCTCCAGCAAGGGGGTCCCCAAACCTACTACTTGGGAGTCGTTTCCCCAATCTCATGGACACGAAAAAAATAAGGCCCCCCTTTTGACCCCCCCTGCAGCGGGTGACACTTTGTAGACAGAGGTGAGAAATCAATTTAAACGTCTATCTGACCTGCCCGAAATGTTTCGCCAGCTAACCTGGCTTCATCAGGGGTTTAGAGGTCCGATCACATGTGGTGTAAGCTCACATCCTTTTATATCATGTTAGGTACACCCCCTATTCAGGTGCTCACCAATTAGTCATCAGAGAATCCACATAAAGCCCATCCGCCTTCCGCCTCCTGCACGCACACTCATAATATGTTTCCCGCTAAACTGCCAGCATGCTCCCATGAACAGCCCAAACCTCAGGCAAATTCGCAATCTCCATAACAGGCTTGGCCCCATCTTACCGCACTGCCCGTGCCAACGCACTGCACCAGCAGACACCTCAGCCCTGAATGTGATGGGCTTCCGTCTTATTTCTCTCATATTATTGCAACCATAGAGCCTGCAGCTTTATTAAAATGAATATGAATATTACATATAAAAGAGGAGTGGTTTATGGAAACCGTTTGAGACAATAGTATAAAAGCACAATAAAAAAATGTACTTAATAGGGCTTGCAGCTTTATTAAAATGAATATGTATATTAGATATATAGGAAAAAGTGCTTTATGGGAAGATAATATGACAGTGGTGACTGTACAGTGAAATCTATATTCCCAATGAATATACATATTAGATGTGGAAGAGAGGGGGATTTATGGGGGTGATAAGCTGGTAGTGTGCTGTGGATGTAACATCTATTCTGCTCAGTCCATTGTAGTGAGGGAGCAGTTTCAATAATATAGAGAAATAAGACAGAAGCCCACACAGTCAGGGCTGAGGTGTCCCGTGGTGCAGTGCGTTGGCACGGGCAGTACGGTTTAAAATGGGGCGCAAGCCTGTTATGGAGATGGCGAATTTAGCTAGGATTGCTGTTCATGGAGGGAATGGTGGCAGCTTTAGCAGGACATATTTATGTGTTTGCGTGCAGGAGAGCGGAAGGGGAGTGGGGCTTTATGTTGGGTTTTTCTGATAGCTAATTGGTGAGCACCTGAATAGGGGGTGTACCTAACATGATATAAAAGGAAGTGAGCTTACACCACATGTGATCTGACCTCTAATCCCTGATGAAGCCAGGATAGCTGGCGAAACATGTCGGGCAGGTCAGATATGATGTTTTAAATTGATCACCTCTGTCTACAAGTGTCACATGGGGGCCTTATTTGTTTTGTGTCCATGAGATTAGGAACGACTGCCCAAGTAGTAGGCTTGGGATCCCTTACTGGAACTAGTACTTTGCTATAGATATAAGGCTCTCCTGTTAATAGGTAGTGCTCCACCAGACTTGATAATAGAAAGGGAGTTATTCCCTCTTTCAGAAACAAAAAGGGTTAAATGATGAGGTTAGAAATCAGGTTTTTAAATAGTGTGCATAGAGGTTAAGAGTTATACATAATAAAAGTTACGTTTTAGGGTTTTACAGATAGAGAACTGATAGAGTTTAAGTTTGCCTATGGAAAAATAGTAAATATAGTGAGGCTAGCCAGGGCTCTGGTGATGGTCAGGATGAGGAAGTGGAGGAGGATGATGAAGCAGGGGTGGACACCACCGGTAGCGATTACCCTTCAGTGGTAAGAGGTTGGCACAGATTACAGAAGGAGGAGGAAGAGGAGGAAGATCTGGTTAGTGTCCCTCGACCTCAAGGCTTGGGAAATCCTGGCTGCATCTCACACATGAGTGCTTGGATGCTACATTGCCTGCAACATGATCCACGCATAAAGGCAATCAAAATGAACAGCGATTACCGGGTGGCAACGGCAACTCTCCTTGATCCATAAGATTACAAGACAAAAGTGAGCAATTTCCTTCCACCCACACAAATTGACAATAGAATGCAGGAATTTGAGACAGTGCTCATTGACCAACTTGAGACATCTGTTGCGTCTTTGTCACATTCTAATGTCACGGTGGAACAATGCCCACAACGTGCCAGCAGTAGAATGGCAAGTAGGCGCAGCAGCAGCAATAGGCAGTGTGGCAGAAGCCTACTGTATGACATTTTGCAATCCATGTTTACCACCTCACCAACGCCTGCAAGGCAGGGCAGCATTCAGATACAAAGAGACCGCCTTAAGACCATGGTCCATGACTACCTGCGGCACAACACCAATGTTTTTGGACTTAATCTGGACCCATTCAACTTCTGGGTGTCCAAACTGGATGAATAGCCTGAGCTTGCTCAACACGCCATAGAAATTTTAACCTGCCCAGCAGCCAGCGTTATCTCGGAACACACATTTAGCACAGCTGGCGGGGTGATAACTGACAAATGTATCCGTCTTTCCCCCGAAAAGCTGGATGGATGGACACTAATCAAAATGAATCAAGCATGGACCTCTGACACTATTTCTGCCCCGGTTGCCGATGTCACGGACTAGTAAACTGTAGCATGTCGTCTTAACAATATGAAATACATATTCCATCAGTCATCTATTAACATCAGTCATTCATCAGTGATCAGTCAGTCTGCCATAAGTCATCTATTAAGCGTTTCAGGGCCCCATACAGCCAAATCAAATGGGTCCCCCACCTATTAGTAGTTCCTATTTTTTAACATATTTGTGACAGGAGTACTGTCCATACTGCCCTATTGGCACCCCTGACGGGGCCCTGCATTCTGAGGTATCTCAAAAGCCCCTTTGACACATAAGAAGACACCGGTATTGGAAATGGCATGTGGTAGCTGGCAGGGGTGCCAATTGGACGGTACTCCTGTCAGGGGCCATAATCAAAAAGGGGCCCACCGATAAGTTAAAAAAATAGGAACTAGTTATGGGTGGAAGCCCCATTTGATTTAGCTGCATGGGGCCCTGAAACGGTTACTAGATGACTGATGGCAACGCTGGCTACCACTGCACCCACTCTAACTATGGAACTGCCAGCTGAACCTCCATGTTCCCCATTGGGATGTTCTTGCTGCCATCACATATATCGCATTATCTGGGGCCCTGGTGCAAAAAATGAAACTGGGCTCCAGCCAGTTACCATGTAATATACACATCCATATTCTGAACAGCTCTTTGATGACACAATGCGGTTCCCCATTGGCACGTTCTCGCTGCCACCTATAGTACTGCCTAGAGATGGGCGAATTTCTCAAAAATTCGGTTCGCCGACATCACCGAATTTTCCGACAAAATTTGTTTTCCGTCCGATTTACTTCGGGACGAACCACGTTAAAAAACAGCTATTTCTAGGCTGCATAGAGCCTGTAGGGTGCTGTAGAATGTTGTGTCATGCTTAAATATGCATAGGGAGCTTGGTTTGGTCTTCATACAATGCTGTGTTTAAGTATGACACGCACATGACTGCCGCCGCTCTTAGAATCGCTTCACTCTAAAATTCCCTGGGCACTTACAGGGGCAAAACTGACCAAAAAACTGAAGCAGGAATGGAGGTTGAATTGCCTTGGCCAAAAATGGGTTCGGAACGTTAGAAAACTGACTACGGAGGATTTCTTTATAGTATTTGAGTTTGTCCTCCTTCTCAGCAGCTGGAAAAAAGGCTCCCATTTTGGACCGGTAGGGAGGGTCCAAGAAGATGGAGAACCAGAAGTCATCCCTCTGCCGGATAGTGACTATTAGGCTGTCACTAGCCAGGCAAATCAGCATGCTGCGGGACATGTGCGCAAGTGATTCTGAGGGACTCCCTGCCTCCATCTCCACTGTATACTGCAACGGGGCTCGGGGGTGCTTGGGGGACAGTGGCACAATGACAAAGTGTGGAGGGCACGGCAGCAGCCACATCAGCAGCATGAGGTCAGAGAGTGGCACAATGACACAGTGTGGAGGTGACGGCATCAACAGCAGCAGCAGTATGAGGTCAGATGACACAGTGTGGAGGTGGCACAAACAGGAGTAGGCCACAGAGTGGCAAAATCACACAGTATGGAGGTGGCAGCAACATCAGGAGTCCACAGAGTGGCACAATGACAGAGTGTAGAGGTCAAGGCAGGAGCAACAGCAGCAGCATGAGGTCAGAGAGTGGCACAATGACATTCTGAAGTTGGCAAAACAGGAGTAGGCCACAGAGTGGCACAATGACACAGTGTGTAGGTCACGGCAGCAGCCACAGCAGCAGCATGAGGTCAGACAGTGGCACAATGACAGAGTGTGGAGGTGGCACAAACAGGAGTAGGCCACAGAGTGGCACAATGACACCCGCTCTGATGCCACACTACTGGCCGGGTACGACAGCTTCTCCAAGGAAACTCGGCAAGTTGCGGCCACACATCCAGTTTGGCTGCCCAGTAGTCCAGCAGATCTTCTAACTGGGGTGGCAGAGTGCATCTGGACCAGGAGATGATGGCAAAGAGAAACAGCTCCCTTCTGCAGAGGTGGTGGAGCCTCGGCTGGTGAAATGGTATGCGTGCCACTGGGCGCTGCTGTGCTGCGGGCGGCAGGAGGGGACCACCACATTTGAGCCACGTTTCTCAGGCCACCGGTGGTGACGCTGCATGTGGTTGACACAGGGCCATGGTCCCAAATTGTTAGGTCCCTGGCCACGCTTCACTTTCTGCCAACAGAATTCTACATATACCTTATTCAGCTCCTCCAGTGTTTTTTAGCAAAGAAACTGCCACACCGCCGAGTAGCTGATTTTACCCCCAAAACCCCCTGCACTGAGTGACTACTACCGCCCCTGCCTCACTGAGCCCCTGTGCCGCTACTTTCTTGGACCTGCGAAGCGGGTTTTCTATCCCGTGGCCGCTTGGCTCCCGACCTCGCACTGCTGCTACCCTGCTGACTCACGGCACACTACCCACTTGCTGGCTGCGCCGCTGCCTGACGCACAAGATGACACCCTCTTCTCCTGACGACGAAGAAGCCCGTGCTACACCCGGCACCCAAGTGCGGTTGGCTACACCAACATCAATTAATGTTTGATCTTCAAAATGCTGTCCTCTCAATGGTCTTGGTTTGCAGAGGCTGGGCCCCTCACAATATGACCTCCCATGCCACTCTCCACATCTATACTTTGCCGCCTACTGCAAGAAGCAGGGGGTATTGGCCCCATTTCCCTTCGCTGCCATGTAGCTGCTGACTGTCCTCCTCAAATTGTTCATCCTCGCTGTATAGAGGGGGCTGAGCCCAGACCCCATAGTAGATCTCTGGCTGGGGAAACCCGGGTGGGACAGAGGCGGGTTGAGGACAGGTGGTGCCGCTGACCCGCTCCCGGGCCATTTCCAACTAAAGGGTTGTGTCTGACGTTCCACCGACTCTTGGTGGGGTTGTAGATGTCATTGGGAGGAAGTGGATGGCCTAGTCAACCAATCAAGAACCCTTGGGTTGCTGGTCAACACACGGACGCTAGATGGACACGGCAGTTCTGGCCTCACCGAGTGCCCCTGGCTGGCGACGTCCCCTTACTGTAAATGCGACCTGTGCCTGCTCCAGGAAGGGTTTGTGCCACTGCCATTCGCATGTGAAGAGCCTGCCACCTCTCTGTCTGACATACGTTTGTTCAAAAATGTACAGACTTTTGTTTAATGAAGATATCTGTATATGATAAATACATACCCTGTATTTGACTCCAAATGAACCCACTAACAAGCTTTAGTAATCCTTGGATATAAATCGCGCTCCACAAATGGGCAGGAAAAATTTACTTGTATGTGACGTTTAAAAACTCTGTGTATTTTACTGAATAGAATAGCGCAAACAGGGTTAATTAACCTTCGGATATGAATTATACTACTGGAAAAATGTCTTCTTTGGCGTTGAAAAACACTGTTTCTTTTACTGACTACAACAGAAGAACAACGCTTAATTAACCCTTGGATCTAAATTGCGCAAAAGAAATGAGCTGCCAAAATTACCAGCTATGTAGCATGTTACAACGACGTGTATTTTACTGACCACAACAGCAGAAAAAAAAATTAATTAACCTTCAGATATGAATTATGGTACAGCCAAAATGTCTTCTTTGGCGTTGAAAAACACTGTTTCTTTTACTGACCACAACAGCAGAAAAACGCATTAACCCTTGGATCTAAATTGCGCAAAAGAAATGAGCTGCCAAAAATTACCAGCTATGTAGCGTGTTAAAACGAAATGTATTTTACTGACCACAACAGCAGAAAATCATTTAATTACCCCTTGGTTCTAAATTGCGCAAAAGAAATGAGCTGCCAAAATTAACCAGCTATGTAGCGTGTTAAAACGAAGTGTATTTTACTGACCACAACAGCAGAAAAACGCTTAATTAACCCTTGGATCTAAATTGCACAAAAGAAATGAGCTGCCAAAATTAACCAGCTATGTAGCGTGTTAAAACGACGTGTATTTTACTGACCACAACAGCAGAAAAACGCTTAATTTACCGTCGGATATGAATTATGCTAAATGCAAAATTTCTGCTTTTGCGATGGTAAACACTGTTTCTTTTACTGACCACAACACCAGAAAAACACTTAATTAACCCTTGGATCTAAATCTAAATCTTTTCAGTTACCCATTGTCATGATCGTGCCCGACAGACCCTCAGCTGTGTGCTCTAGTCACCAGCCACGGCTGGTGCGATGAAAAATGTGGTTTATGACATAGTGCTTTCACTAGTGTGAACTTTTTTATTTCTCTGCAGTACTAATTGATTCCTGGCCAACGCCCTTAGTCAGGAATCATCCAGCACTCCACTAGTTAACCTGGTTCCTTGCTGATCTTGTTGATTGACAGTCCTGTATTCCAATCTGGTCTTGTGTTCCATCCACCTATCACCTCCGTTCTGTTTTCTCTTGTTCTCTATATAAGGAGTCCTCTAACTACCATCCTTGCCTGCTATAGAGGTCTTTCTGCCTGTAGCTAGCCCTTCCTTTTCCGTTATCCTTTCTGGTATTTGACCCTGCTGTTCTACTGACTATTCTCAGAGACAGGATGGGAAAGAGAAAGACCGAAAGAGAGAGAGAATGAAGGAGGGAGGGAGAGAAAGTGAGACAGAGAAAGAGAGAGAAAGGTTAGATAAATGCATAAATAGATTAGGTAGAGAGAGAGAGAGAGAGAGAGAGAGAGAGAGAGAGAGATAAATAAATAGATAGAAAATGCATGGAAATTTAACTGCTGAAACAGATTGCATGTATACAATGTATACATTAGTGCTCTAACAGGCCATAGTGGCATGTGACCTCTGCAGCCAGTCATTGGCCTCAGCGGTAATGCACTAACTATATGACATGACCATGTATCTCATTGTTAGCTGCTGTGGTCACATGTCGTAACGACAGGTCATGGCCACAAATAAAGACTGGGGATTAATAGCTGAGCACTGTATGTTTTTATTTTATTAATGCTTATGATTTGCTGCTACTATTTCATCTTTACTCTTAGAAAACCCCTTTAACTGCTGACAGCTTTGTTGTAATTAGGTATGTGAAATGAATCTTGTTTTTGGCTGACTACAGAAGTAGAATTAACCCAAAGACACCATTTCCCTACTAATATGACAAGCAGGAAAAATCTGTAATTTGTAACAGCTGCTGCTTGTCATTTATAGTAGAGTGGCCGTCAGCTACATGTATCAAGGTTATTGCTGATCTGAAGACGGCATCATACGCTGCAAAATTAGCCATTCATCAGCTGCACAAGAAGTGCACCAGCCTGGTTGATTCTCACCCTAATCCATCTCTAACTTTACTGGTATAAATCAGGGGAATAATAAAAGCAAGATCATTCACTACTGGGTACTGCCCACATAATGCAATATGAACTGGTTTCTATACCAAGTACCAGGCAGGATCTATGCCCACATTACTGGTACTTGACAAAAAAATCAGTCATTAAATATTTAACTCCAAGGATGTCATAGAATTATTGAACCACATAACTAGCAATTGATATACAGTATCTCCTAAAAGTCAGTACACCCCTCACATATTTGTAAATATTGTGTTATATCTTTTCATGTGACAACACTGAGGATATGACACTGATACAATGTAAAGCAGTCAGTGCACAGCTTGTATATCAGTGTAAATTTAGGGGGACATGTATGATTGGGCTTTTCGCTTGTTTTCTGGCGTATAATGTGGCTCACTGTGCCGGCTCTGCTGTCGGACGTACGTGCCCTTTGTGTTAGGCGCATTAGGCGAAAGCTTCGCCACTTTCTAATGCGCTTAACATGAAGGGGCGTTCAGTGGACGTTCTGGGGCGGGACGCACCATATTTGTAAACATGTATGTGCATGTATGAATGTGGGTCGGCAAAGTGAGGAACATTACAGCTCCGACAGGCAGACCTATTTCAATGTGAGCGCAGTTCGGCACCGGCATACATCAGGCGCAGTTTTCCCGGTAAAAAACGTGAAAACAGGAGCTTCAACGTGCCGATCTTCATACATGTTCCCCTTAGTGTACCCTCAAAATAACTCAAGGAAACAATTAGATCACACGAAGTGAAATAAAAGACAGGGATCCAATAAAGCGCTAGGGTAAAAAACAAAAGCTTTAAACCAACATAAATATAGGTTGGTTTATTATATTAAAAGGCAGTAATGCGACGCGTTTCGCAGAGAACACTCTGCTTCGTCAGGCGGGAACCGAGCATTTCTTTGTAAGACTCAAAATAACTCAACACACATCCATCAATTTTTAATCCTTTGGCAACAAAAGTGAGTACACCCCTAAGTGGAAATGGACAAATTGTGCAGCATTTTCCCCATCTAGTGTCATTTGACTTGTTAGTGTTACAAGGTCTCAGGTGTAAATGAGAAGCAGGTGTGTTAAATTTGGTGTTTCGCTCTCACACTCTCTCATACTGGTCACTGGAAGTTCAACATGGTACCTCTTAGCAAAGAAGTCTCTGAGGATATGAATAAAATAATTGTTGCTCTAGATAAAGATGGCCTGGGCTATAAGAAGATTTCTAACAACCTGAAACTGAGCTGCAGCACGGTGGTCAAGACCATAGAGTGGTTAAACAAGACAGGTTCCACTCAGAACAGGCCTCGCCATGGTCGACCCAAGAAGTTTAGTGCATGTGTTAAGCATCATATCCAGAGATGAGTGCTGCCAGCATTGCTGCAGAGGTAAAAGGGGTGGGGGTCAGCCTGTTAGTGCTCAGACTGTACACCGCACGCTGCATCAAATTGGTCTGCATGGCTGTCGTCTCAGAAGGAAGCCTTTTCTATATATGATGCACAAGAAAACCCGCAAACAGTTTGCTGAAGACAAGCAGACTAAGGACATGGATTACTGGAACCATATCCTGTGGTCTGATGAGACCAACATAAACTTATTCAGAAGGTGTAAAGTGTGTGTTGGCAACCAGGTGGGAAATGCAAAGACAAATGTGTCTTGCCTACAGTCAAGCATAGTAATGGGAATGTCATGGTTTGGGGCTACATGAGGGAACCATGAATGCCAACATGTACTGTGACATACTGAAGCAGAGCATGATCCCCTCCCTTCAGAAACTGAGCCACAGGGCAGTATTCCAACATGATAACGAATCCAAACACACCTACAAGATGACTGGCTTGCTAAAGAAAATGAGGGTAAAGGTGCTGGACTGCCCAAGCATGTCTCCAGACCTTAACACTATTGAGCATCTGGGGGACATCCTCAAATGAAAGGTGGAGAAGAGCAAGGTCTCTAACATCCACCAGCTCCGTGATGCTGTCATGGAGGAGGGAAGAGGATTCCTGTGGCTGCAACCTGTGAAGCTCTGGTGAACTCCATGTCCAAGAGAGTTAAGACAGTGCTGAAAAATAATGGTGGCCACACAAAATATTGACACTTTGGGCACAATTTGTTCATTTTCCCTTAGGGGTGTACTCACATTTGTTGCCAGTGGTTTAGACATTGATGACTATGTGTGTTGAGTTAATTTGAGGGCACATCAAATTTACACTGTTATACAAGCTGTACACTGACTACTTTACCAAAGTGTCATATCTTCAGTATTGTCCCATGAAAAGATATAATACAATATTTACAAAAATGTGAGTGGTGTACTCAGTTTTGGTGCTGGTCTCTCTTAAATTGTAAGTACAGGATCGATAGACCAACATTTATGGATAAGTAACTAAAAAGATATAGAAGACACTAAAATATATGCAAGCTTTAAATATTGATCTACATTAAACTATATTACTGCTATTTTTATTCTTCACAGTTGAGTCACATTATTATGACCATTTCCTAATTCCAATGTTGGCAGCGCGTAGCTCATGAAGGAAGAACTTGTTTGGTGGGGTTATAAGATGTGTTATAGGCTGTCTCTACACATATCTGTTGTTGTTGTCATGGGTAAAATGGGCGATTTATCTGAAATCCAAGGGATGATAATCGCCTTTTGGACAAATGTGGCAAGATTTATGAAACGTCACAGTTTGTTCTGTGGTGAAAATGTATCATGAGTTGAAAAATGGGGCCATTGCGAAGAGGTGGCATATAAAATGCACAGCGCCACATATCACTAATGTAAGAAGCAAATGTCGGCCACGAAGGTGCATGATGGTGGACTAATACCCTACAGTGGAGCATCTCACAGCCAAAATAATGAGGAGATTACCAGATGTGTGTCTGAATCAACAGTTTAGTAAATCCGTCTCAGTATCGGGCAAACCAGACTTATGTTACTGCACTTCTGTTAACCAAGTTGCATCCACCGAAAAGTCTTCAGTTTTCATGGCAGTATCAAAACTGGACCTCTACTGATCGGCAAAGGGTTGTCTTCTGAGAGGATTCATGTTTTCTGCTTCATCAAACATATGGACCTTGCTGTGTCAGGCAAGAAACATCAGAGAACAAACACCCTACGGCCATTGCCGAAAGAATACAAGCTGGAGCTGGCAGCACTATGATTTGAGGATGTTTTTGTAGCATTCCCTGAGCCCTCTCATCTATGTAGAAGGCACTTTTAACCAATTTAGGTGTAAATCCATCCTTGCAGATCAGGTACACCTATACATGCTGATTGTCTTTATTGCATCAGATGGGATCTTCCAGCAAGATAATGCAACATGTCACACAGCTAGAAATATCCAATATATAAGCTCTACCCTGGCCTACTAATTCTCTAGATTTGAACCCAACTGTCCATCTGTGATCCATAGAGCCAACATGGTTCTTGGCTCTATGGATCATCCCCCACACGCACTCCAGCAGCTGAGGGATGCAGTCGGCTCCAGACACCTGTGACAACCTAACAGGACCTTATTGAGTCACTCCCAGCCCGTCTAGCTGCTGCCCGTGCTCTACACAGGGTTACTCTGGATAGTAGCTGCTGGTCATAATAACGTGACTTCATTGTGTAAATGAAAATATAAAGTTCTCTGGGCATACTTTGAGCAACTTGTTCAATTTGGGTCCAGCTATACTCTGTTTTAGTTAAAACCTGTCAAGAAGGATGAGTTTAGAGAACAGCGGTGTTACCAGGACTGTATTGGCAGTACTCCTGTCAGGGTCTCTGATTTAGCAAAATTAACAAAAAGAGGACCACTGATATGGTTCAAGATGGTAACTGGTAATGGGTGGAGGGCACAGATGCTTTGGCTGTATGGGGCACTGAATTTACT
This sequence comes from Phyllomedusa bahiana, assembly GCA_025379985.1. Taxonomy (NCBI): domain Eukaryota; kingdom Metazoa; phylum Chordata; class Amphibia; order Anura; family Hylidae; genus Phyllomedusa; species Phyllomedusa bahiana. Next base: position 88,899 of record JAODAL010007065.1, read on the forward strand.
TATGGCAGCCCTGGGAGTGCATAACCAAAAATGTGGACAGACACTCCTCAATAGATACAATCCAAAAGAAAATGGATTAGCACCTCCAAACAACATGAAATAATTTACGCATGTGCACGCTGTCATGGCTGCAACACACATGCAAACACATGGAATACACAGCAGAACTCTGCAAGCGCCAAGACATATACTGCTGTATTTTCCATGCAATTTGCATGTGCGTTGCAAACAGTGTTTACCTGCTGAGATTACTGATTAATTTTCTGATACATAGACAGACAGACAGAGAGATAGATAGATAGATAGATAGATAGATGAAAAGACAGACGTACGGAGAGACAGGCAGATGGATAGATAGACAGACATATGCATACAAATAGATAGATAATTATGAGATAAAATAGACATAGATTCAGCTTTGCAATTCATGACCCTTTAATTATGACTGGCTATGTGTAATGTGTCCAATACTATGTACCGTGTATTCTAACTTCATTGTATACGTTGTCACTCCGCTTTGTATTAGCAGTTGAACAGCCTCTGTTCCGGAGACCAATGACTGCTCTCTAGTGGCAGCATGTTGTTATATCATACACAATACATTTGGATATTAGTTTTATTACAGGTCATTTTGGGTTAATTGCTATTCGACATTTTTGGTCAACTTAGTAGGAGTTTAACTTTTAGATATCGTTAAGCATAAACCACAATGAAAATCTGCCATTTACTTTCTCACCAAATATATTATTATGTTCCTATCATGCAAATAGCAGCCGGAGCTGCCGGTAGAAGAGGCTCAGGTAGTGAATGGCGGCTGATTTTTATCATCTGACATTCTAAATAAATGCATGAGATTTGAATCTGGCACCCGTCATAATGACCTATTCAAGTGGTGGCTCTGATTCGGTTTTTCAATCAGCAGTCGGTTTGATGCCGCAGACCTGCCGCAGCCGTGAGGACAGAATGTTATTACCTGAAGTGATTATTTGTTGTGTTTCCCTCCTTTTAATAATCTGTCGCTTCATTTCCCAGAGGTCCGTGTTGTGGAGAGGGTTTAAAAGGCTTCATAGTCCCCAAGGGGTGAGGGGGGACAGGTGTTTGAAGTCCCCCCCGACTGCCCTCTTTTTCTAATGATTATTTTTTTTTTAGAGATTATACTGTTACATAGCGAGCCTGGTATTGGTGTCTAGAGAGCTGGAGCTGCAATTCAGCCTAAATCATTGCAATGGAGCGCCATATAAAAAGGGACTATTTTGATTTTTTTTCCCCCTTTGTTTTAGGCAAGAAATTTAGGGAGCATGACTTTGTGACCCTTGTTAAAAAGAATTTATGTGTAAAATAGTAATTATGGAAACATAAGTGGAAACATATGGATCTTGATCTAAAGGCTATGCAAGGAGGGTGACAGTTGCGTTGAGGAGATGATGGCCTTCAATGAACAATGGTATGGCCCCTTTAGAAGAGTTGAGTGATGGTGCCTCTACGAAAGGAGGGGAGGTCCAGCTGGCAAGGGGATGTCACTGATGCATTATTTGGAGTCTAAGAAGTAAATGCCATATAAAAGTACCAATACCATAAGCCAGAGTGAGCTTGAGGTAGGGGTGAAAGGGGACCCTGTGGGGGGGCAGCCATAAGCCTATGCGCGGAAAGAGGAGGAGATGCAGTCTGGGTTAGAAGTTCACAGACTTTGGAGCTGGGGGCAGGTGCTTCTTTGAGAAAGGATCAGGTGACGGAGGGGAATCCCCCTCCTTATTTGTGTGAAAAGAGGGCATGGCTTTAAGACCGCTTTGAAATAAAGCCAAGACCCTTTGGGCCAAAAGATCTCCTGGATCCACAAGAATTTTTTTCCCGGTGTCGGCACAAAAAAATACTGGCTTTTTGTGGAAACAGCTTTTTTTGCATGTTGGGAATTAACAGTAAATTTAATTAAAGTTCATTACACAAAAAACCTAATTTGGGAGGGAATTGTTTTTTTTAAAAATTTAATTTTTTCCCCTATACAATCCAGTTTAAGGATCTCAAGCAGGTAAATTGTTCTTCCTTTTAGCATTACAACAGCCTGTGTGTGGGCATTTCTTGCCACCATCTCCAAAAGTGAGGCAGTCACTACTAACACCCGCAAAGTTTATTGCCCCATACACTTAACGTTAATATTATCACACATTTTATCCTCCTTTCAGGCTATGTCCAATTTGCACACAAAGCTAATTCATAGTTTTTTTAAAAAAAAACACAGCTTTGAAATTATTTTTGTAATTTGTGGACCTTAGCATTGAGAGATTGACTACTCACATTCATCCCTTGTTCATATTCAAATAACATTTTTGGGATAAAGAATGAACTTTAGATGAGAAGCTAAACTTACAACTTGTCTCCTGTGTGCAACATATTTTGCTTTTTTATAATTACTGAAGAGTTAACCAGCTGTTTGGTAAGAAACAAACATAAAGCAACTATAAAGAGCATCTCACACTTGGGAGAACCAAATAGCTTTCTACATTACTTGTATTTTATTATATATGTACTTGTATATTACTTGCATTTTCTTAGGCTATGTCCACCTTGTACATAATTCTAATCAAAATTATTTCAAACTACACTGTTTTGCATTCAGCTCCTATCCTGGCCTATGGGTCTTCATGGTTCCCTCTCTCTATTAGGGTTCACAATCTAAATTCACCTTTCAGTATATTTCCTCGAGGAAACCAATATAAGCACAGGAAAAACATGATCAACTTTAATTACCAACACCAGGGGCGCTGGAGTGCATCATATCTATGAGTATATGATATATTTATTGTTTGTATGGACCATTTATCCACTTTGGCATTATGTATATCTTGGTCTTTAATGCGTACAAGAAACAGTCACTGCCGCTGAGACAGGGGCGTAACTAGAAATGTTAGGGCCCCATAGCAAACTTTTCAATGGGGCCCCCAAAATTATCACATGTGCTGTCAAGAATAATGGAAAAAATAGTGTACACCAGACACTTTCCACACACGCCGGTTACATCCCGCACACGCCAGTCACATCCCGCACACGCCAAACACATCCCGCACACGCCAGACACCCATGTAAACACACTCATGTACACACATGCAGACACGTACACACTCATGTACATACATGCACAGCCATGTACACACATGCAGGCACATACACACCCATGTACATACATGCAGACACGTACACACTCATGTACACACATGCACAGCCATGTGCACACATGCAGACATCCACACACTCCTGTAGACACCTGAACCTCCATGTGCACACATGCAGAGACGTACACACTCATGTACACAAATGCACAGCTATGTACACACATGCAGGCATGTACACACTCATATACACACATGCACAGCCATGCACACACATGCAGGCACATACACACACATGCACACACATGCAGACACATACACACTCATGTACACACATGCACAGCCATGTGCACACATGCAGACATGTACACACATGTACACACATGCACAGCCATGTGCACACATGCAGACACGTACACACTCATGTACACAAATGCACAGCTATGTACACACATGTAGACACAAACACACCCATGCACACACATGCACAAACATGTACACACATGCAGACATAAACACACGCATGTACACACAGGTAGACACGTACACACTCATGTACACACATGCATCACCATGTACACACATGCAGACATGTACACACTCATGTACATACATTCACAGCCGTGTACATACATGCAGACACATACACACCCATGTACCCACATGCACCGCCATGTACACACATGCAGACATGTACACACTCATGTACACACATGCACAGACATGTACACACATGCACAGACATGTACACACATGCAGGTACATTCACACCCATGTACACACATGCAGACATGTACACACTCATGTACACACATGCACAGCCATGTGCACACATGCAGACACGTACACACTCATGTACACATATGCACAGCTATGTACACACATGCAGACACAAATGCACCCATGCACATACATGCACAGCCATGTACACACATGGAGACACGTACACACTCATGTACACACTTGCACACCCATGTACACACATGCAGACACGTACACACTCATGTACCCACATGCAGACACATACACACTCATGTACCCACATGCACAGCCATGTACACACATGCAGACACGTACACACTCATGTACACACATGCAGACACGTACACACCCATGTACACACATTCAGACACGTACACACTCATGTACACACATGCAGACACGTACACAATCATGTACACACATGCAGACACATACACACCCATGTACACACATATACATACACAAAAAATGTACCTGATCACCATGCACATCTAAGGATGGTGTTACTAAACAGCAGGTCATAGAGGAGGGGGGGGGGCAGAAAAGCAGGCAGCTTCTGTCTCCTGAGTTCCTGCACACTGCCATGCCGAGAGCGCATCTCTCCCCTCCTCTCTGACCCGACGTCTTCACTGAGCTCCGCTGAGACTTCAGTCCGGAGAGCTGTGTGCAGGAGGGGGGCTGCGCTGCAGGAGCTCTGATTACCACCCCATACAGTAGCATATTACAGTGTCCCTCTGAACTTCCTACTCCCCCTCCCCAGGCAGGAAGGTCACCTGCAGGGAAGGGAGGCAGATACATTTTTCTTTTTTAAATCTGCCGGCTATTTCTACTGCCGGGTGCCGCCCCCTGTAGGGCGCTGCCCTAGTTATAGATACGGCTCTGGCCGGCCCCGCAGCTCCGCCAGCAGCGAACTATTATGTTCACTGTTGGCGGGTGCAGGAGCCGAACTACCGGGGCAGGAGACGTGGGAGCAGCTGCCCCGGGGGCCTGGGCCCCCTCCTATCCTGGGCCCTCTGGCAGCTGCTACGTCTGCTACACCGGTAGTTATGCCCCTGCCCTGAGCATCGGTATATACTGCATGTTTTTTCTGGGTTACATTTGGTGTTATATCCAGCCTTTTGTTGGACATTCCCTTGTACCTCTCTGTGTAATGGTTTTTTAAATATGTATATTTAATAACATTTTTATTTTTTATGGGAATTTGCTCTCAATTTCTTGTGTATGATATATGATCATCTTTAGGTAGAGTGCAATTATTATTTCTTGAAAGTTCTATGTTTTTTATTATAAAGATAGCAGCTTTTGAAGCACATTTCTGTCACGCTGTACGCTGCGGTCCAAATCCCGAAGCACGGCCATGCTCGCCACTCGACTCCTGGCACACTTTGTGTCGCTGCTCAGGCCTCTGGCCACAGGCATGCCTGCTCTTGGTGCTCTCTATGCGGCACTCATACTCACCCTGCCCCATCCTGCTTCCTCCGTGATTGGTGTGCTTCTCTGTCTCCACCTGCTTCTGGACGCACGTTCCCTGCAGGCCACTTTTGCCCAGTCAGTGACAAACTGGTGGGCTAGGACCTCAAAGTGGATCGTGCATTGATTCAGGAAGCCTCGGCAGGCTTTGGGACATCCCAGAAACCATAACAGGAACCAAAATGGAGAATGATGATGGAGCCTGGACAATCGGTGCTTCTGGGAGATGGGTTGCTAGGTTCTGAAGCATCATGAACAGCTGCTCTGGATGGGCGCACTGGTGCGTGATCTCAGCCACAAGGTACTTGGTGTCTGGCAGTGGTTGATTGGCAGGATCCATAGCCCAGTTGTACTGTTGTGATGGTACTGGGAATAGAAGGAGGAACCTCTTGTTACTGTGTAGAGTAGGCATGACATACACCAGGGAGCAGAGTCTAAGGGGCCCCTTGTCTTCAAAGGAGCCAGCCTAAAAGGAGGGTGGACTTTACCACAGGGAAATCTCCCAGCACACTGCCCCCGACCCATGCCCTAGCAGCGATATCCGAAGCAGGAGGTGCAGGACACAGAGCCAGCCGGAAGATGGAGCAGAAACCAGTATGGATAAAATCGGCAGGAACAGCATGTAGCAGATGATGGTCAGACCGATAAGGCATAGACAGGATCAGGGACACAGACGGTAGTATAAATAGTATTTACTAGAGAGCAGACAACAGGTCATCACTAGGGAATGGACACCAACAACTGGGCACAGACAGCAGGAAGAGGAATCCCTAAAAAGCACCTGCCCAAATGCCATAGGTGGAGAGCATACCTACTGTACGCTGGCCCTTTAAGTCTAGAGACTGATGTGCTCACCCCTGGTGGCCGGAAGGTAAAGTCCAGAAGCAGGAGGAAACAGGGCTGCGTGCCGTTGGGGCGGAAGCAGGATGGGGTGGGGTGAATATGAGAGCAGCGAAGTGAGTGCCGAGAGCGGGCATGCCTTCGGCCAGGAGCCGTACTGAAGTGCGCAGCGTGACAATTTCAATCTTTGTCATGACTAAATATATAGTAACCAATAGTTATGAGAATTCTTATGTAAATTGATAATATTACTGAATCATTCGCAAAGATGTATTTTACACTTAAAAGTAGAAAAATATGTTTTGTTATTATTAATATTATGATGCCTCAAGGCAGAGTTGTTAAGCATGTGACCCACTGGAGGCATGCAGCTCCTGAGGCTGTCATTTGTAGTCCATGGGGCACTGAGGCTCCCGAGACATCCATGGGAAACTTGTAGTCTTGCTTTCACCACTCCAGTGGTGTTTGGCCCTTTAGATGCGGTGGTCTTTGGGACTGCAGCATGTGAGGGATTTAATAGAGTGAGGTGGTTTACTGTGACCTCCATAACCTCCTCCTCCACACCACTGTGTGATCACACAGTGGTGTGGATGGTTGCCAGAGGCAAAACAATGGTCTGCCAGACCAGGTTCTGTTTTGCCTGTCAGACACTGTCCCTGACCGTTGAAATTTGGCATAATACATTGTAGTACAATCAGCTTTAACCACTTACCGACATTGGGCATACCGGTACATCCTATTGGGAAGTGACTTTCTGCAAATGGACTTATGGGTACCTCCTGGACATCATGGAGGCTCTCAAGAGGGACCCACAGGATCATGACTAGTGTTGAGCGATTGCGTTGGCTATCGAGATCGAGCGATAGTCGATAGTCGGCCGCTATCGATAAGGTTTTCCGATAGTGAGCATCGATTATGAGCGATTACCATTAAAGTCTATGGGAGAGCAACAACACCTTCATTATTACACCCAAACAAGGCTGGAGAAGCTGAAATTAACATCCACAACAGTCAAATGGATACGTGCTACATCTTAGGCAACACACTTAGGTTATAAAAGTCACAGAAAAAAAACTCACAGACCATTCACTATCCCTGTCTTGTACCACAGCCTGACCCTTAAACCTGCATCACCCACAAATTAAAAAGTGCCAGAAGGCAGTATGATTTGAACCATCATGTTACTTGAACTGGACATTGAATATCCCTGTCCTGGAATGCAGCATGAGCCCCAAACCTGCATGACCCCCAGATTTAAAAAGTGCCGCAAAAAGGAGTCTTTCAACCACCATTTTAGTTTCACTGGACATTGACTATACCTGTCCTGGACCGCAGTATGACCATTAAACCTGTCTGACCCCCAGATTAAAAAGTGCCGGGAAAAGGAGTCTGTTATGTCTGTATCTGTTATGTTTTCGTATAATACACGGTATTTTTTGCACCTTTCAATTCACCTGTGGTGAATATAGAATTTGCTGTTTTAAGATTTACGTAGATGCTGCGTCAATGAACAATGCTGGGTGTGCAAAAGTCAAAAAACACGTAACTGTTATGTTTTGGTATAATAAACGGTATTTTTTGCACCTTTCAATTCACCTGTGGTGAATATAGAATTGCTGTTTTAAGATTTACGTAGATGCTGCGTCAATGAACAATGCTGGGTGCGCAAAAGTCAAAAAACACGTAACTGTTATGTTTTGGTATAATAAACGGTATTTTTTGCACCTTTCAATTCACATGTGGTGAATATAGAATTGCTGTTTTAAGATTTACATAGATGCTGCGTCAATGAACAATGCTGGGTGCGCAAAAGTCAAAAAACACGTAACTGTGATGTTTTCGTACGATACACGGTGCTGACTACAAGATTGCTGGATTGTAATTTAACTGCAAGGTGGATATATCAACAGTCACAGGTGTAATGAGTTAAAATTGAAAATGAACACCTATCTGAAATGTATACTGATAATAAAAGTGGAGTTTTGCAGCTAACAAAGAGAACTGCAGTTACTAGAAATGATGTGTATCCAATATAAGTTCAGGCTGCCCAATATCCAGGAAATATTTCAATAGCAAACTGTTAATAATAAAGATATTCCACTACAATGTCTACACTAAGTCTTGGTGAACTTTATCCAGTGTTCTTTATAGATAGAGCTTGTCTGTGTTCGCCCGCGGGGGCCCCCCCTTGCTCCTCCCGCCGTGAATTTACAGTGGTAGATGCTGCTTTAAAATTCTCTAGCTAACTACATAAAATCTTCAAATCTCTAATCTAACTAAATTGGAAGGATCACAGCTAATAGTAGAGGTTTCTCTGTGCAGAAATAGACTAATTTCGCTGAGCTGTTTGGCCACAGGCAGAGCGCAGGTCCTATCCCTATGAGACGCTGAGAGACACTGAGGCTGAAACAGGAAACGCTGTTCTATGTAAAACGAGGTCATGTGATTTTTCCAGCCCATCGCAACCATACACATCCCAGTCATGACGTCGCACACACATCTCACCCTGCTCTATTCTGTAATCTGATTTGCTGGCTGCCAAAATTACAGGAAGCGCCGAAAAAGGCGCGATCTTATATGGGATGATGCTCAGACTTTAACCTTAATTATCGCATGATCTGGAAATTTCGATCACCATAAAAACCTTGCCGATTTCAACTTTGTCGATAAAAATCGCTCAACACTCATCATGACATGTATATTACAGCTGGCCTCATGCTGCATCCCCTGCGATCGGAGTGAGCTCCTGCCATGGGTGATTAACCCCTAAGTTGCTGCAATCTATCATAATCGTGGCAGCCAAAGGATAGACAGAAGGAGGGAGCCACTTCTGTCCTCCATAGAAGCAGGTGCGGTGCGACCGCTGATGCTGTCTGCTCACCTCACAGTCCAGGAGCTTTACAAAAGCTTCCAGGCTGCGTATGACATCACTGTGCCTGGATTAGCCCTGTGGACACAGCCACGTGGTGATTGACAGTTTCCATAGAGACGAGTACATAGCAGTTCTGCTATGCAATGTTCTCTATTGTATCAGTGATCTTCAGATACAGGTCCTCTATGGAGAAAAGTAAAAAAAAAAAAAGTGAAACAGTAAAAAAAAGGTAAAACATAAACACCATAAATAAAATGAAAACATGTACACCGGACTTTTTCCCTTTACAAATGCCAATTGCCCCCCACAAAGATAAAAAATAAATATAGTACGCATATTTGGTATCGCCACATGTGTAACAACCTACCCTATTAATATGTCATGTTAATTAACCCACTTGGTGAACGCCGTTAAAAAAAAAAAAAAAAAAAAAATCACAGAATTGATACAGAAAAATTAAAAAAGTTGTGGTAGAAGATAGTGATACATAAATATTGTTTTACACAATAAAAACACTTTTTTTTTTACAGAACTTCAACAAAAAAAAAAAACTATATCATAATGAGCCACAGACTAAAATGAAATTGTCACGTATACTACTTGGTGTGCGTTGTTAAAAATAAAAATAAAAAGCACTACTATGATTTCAGTATTTTCTTCATCCTGGCTTTCAAAAAACATATTTACAAGCAAGCAAAAAGTCATATAAAACATGACAAATGACAAACGTCATCTCATCCAACAAACAATAATCCCCTAAATAGCTCTGTACACAGAAAAATATAAAAATTATGTCTCTCAGACTATGGCGATGCAAAAATGTGTTTTTGAATAAAAGTGTTTTTATTGTGTAAAAGCAGTAAAACATATATATGTTGTGTATCGCTTTAATCGTTTCAACCGGCTGAGTAAAGCTAGCATGTCATTTATACCGTCCGGTGACCGATATTAAAAATAAAATAAAAAAACACTACCAGGATTGCTGTATTTTGTTCAAAATGCCTTACCGAAACCTTAATAAAAAGTGATCAAAGCGAGAAAAAAAACAAGCCCATAATAAGCTCTGTATACAGGAAAATAAAAAGTTAAGGCTATCAGACTATGAAGACATAAAAATGCAATTTTTTATTAACACATTTCTATTGTGTAATAAATAAGTAATAAATATAAAAAACTATATAACATTTATGTCATTGAAATAGTACCGACCCACATAGTAAAATTATCCTGTCATTTATACCACACAATGAACGCTGTAAAACTGAAGCCCAAAAACAGTGGCAGAACTAAATTTCCCCCCCCCCATTTTCATGGTCCAGTACTAAAAATAACTATGAAACACCTGTGCATCCAAAATACACAAAACACCCCTAGATGAGATCCATGAGGAGGGTTGAATCCAAGATTGGGTGACTTCTTGAAGCTTTCACCTGTTACTTTGGGGGCTTTGCTAATGCGACATGGCACCCATCAAAATCTGCATTCAAAAAGCCAAACAACATTCGATCCCTTGTACGACTTACCATGCGCTCAAACAGCAGTTTGCACCCACATATAGGGTATTACTGAACTTGGAATAAATTATGTAAAATAAAATTTGGGCTTTTGTACCAGGATTCCTTGTAAAAATTAAACATTTTCATTTAAGTTTGCAGATTGTTGGAAAAAAATATTTTTTTTCATTTTCACAGCCTAACGCTAAATTTGTGAAACACCTGTGGAGCCAATATACTCACTACACCTCTGGATTTAGTCCTTAAAGGGTGTTATTTCCAATTCTTTTAGGGATGTTTATTAAGTTTTATCACCTCAAGGTGTCTGCAAACCTAAAATGGTGCCTAAAGAAGATCATATTGAAAATGAGACCCCAAAGTTGGGTTGTGGTTGAGCCAAATAGCACACAAGGGCCACATATGTGATGTCTGTAAAAATGGCAGAACTGAGGAAATCGATGTTGAGTTGCATTTTCTTAGTCAGATCTACGGTGTTCCAGTGAATAATAGATAAATATTTAAAATCTGCAAAAAAAGTGAAATTTTTAAATTTTCCCTTCACTTTGCCTTAATTTCTGTGAACTACCTACAGGGGTAACAAACTTCCTAAATGCTGTTTTAAATACTTTAAGGGTCTGGTTTCTTAGATGGAGTCATTTATGGGGGTATCTAACATACAGGCCCTTTAAAGCCACATTTAAACTGGACTGGTCCCTAAAAAAATCTATGTTGCAAATTTTCTTGAACATGGGAAAAAGTACTACTAAATTGCTAAGCTCCCTAATGTCGTAAAAAAATAAAAAGACATTTAAAAAATTACGCTAACCTACATATGGTTGATGCTAGTTATAAAGTATTTTGAGTGAAATAACTATCTGTCATACACGCAGAAATTTTTTAAGTTTGAAAATTTAAAATTTTTCTAAATTTTCACAATATTTTTATTTTTTTCACAAATAAACCAGGGTTGTATGGATCAAAATGTCTTACTAACTTAAAGCACAAAAATTTCATGAGGGGGAAAAAAATCTTTTGAATCACCTTTGGGTAGGTTTAAAAGGGGGGTCCCAAAAAATTATTCTCACATAAAAAATGAAACAAGTCAGACCCCAAAAAGGGGGGTTCTAGGAAGGGGCAAAACTGACTTGGGGGGTTTGGGGGTTTTAAAGAGCCCTCTTTAATTTTTGGAGGACCCCAAAAATTTTTTTTAAAATTTCTTTTACAACTTTTTGACATTTTAATGGGAACAGTGTAAAAAAAAATTTTTTTAACATTTCCGAAGCTACAAAGGGGTTTTTAAGCAAATTGCTTTTTGGGTTTCCCCAAAAATTTTAAAAAGGGGGGGGTTGGGACCAATGACATCTCCTGGGCATGTCAGTTTTTTTGTAAATTCTTGGGGTTCTTTGGGAAATAAAAATTTTGGGGGGATCCCCTTTATTACTCTGTTTTTGGCTGTTTTTCCCCTTTTTTATTTTCCCTCTAGAAAATTAAAAAATTTCGGGAAAAAGGGTTTACTGGGTGGGTTTTCCATTTTTAGTTTCCAAAGTGGTGTGTCCCTGAATGGCCCCAACAGACTGCCCCGGGGGCCGAACCCGGACCAAAGTCTGAGTGTAGGGACAAAAAATCCAATTGGGAAAAAAAAATAAAAATAAAATTCTGGGGGGGGAATAAAAGGGGGGGAACCCCGATAACATAGAGATTAGGAAAGATTCCTTAAAAAAATGTTTAAATTTTACATTACAAGTAAAAAACTTACTAAAACCCGGGGGGCATGTCAAGGGGGGGTTTATGGGTCCCTTTTTTAAAAGCTGTTTGTTTTTGGTTTTCAGGATTGGGGGGCCCCTTTTTATATGTGATATTCAGGGAATCCTTAACAAAAAAACCCTTTAAAGGGGCTTTTTTCCCCGAGGTGAAAACCCCCCAGCACTGGCCCCCCTCACAATTAGCCCCCAGGTTTGGGCCATTTCCCTGTGCATTAAAGGAGGGTTGGGTTTCCCAAAATAACCAAAATGGGCACTCAGGGTATGTTTTAGAAGCTCCCCTAGAAATGAAAGGGAAAAGGGAAGGGGTGGGAACGCCCCCCCTTTCCCCATTCAAAGCAAAAACCCACTATCACTAACTGCAAGTTTTTTAAAAAATGGGAAACGAAAACTTTCACCCCAAAAATTAAAAAAACCCTTTTTTTTACTGGGAAAAGGGCATGTTGAATGTGGAAAAAAAAACCAAATTTAAATTTCTTTTGGGGAATTGTAGATTTTTGATACAAAAAAATTTTTTTACTATTTTAATTTATGTCAATTTATTTTTCTCACGAAAGGCCCAAAAGGGGAAAAATTTTTAAAGTTTAGGGTTGTTTTTAAAAATTGGGAAACCCAATTTTGGATTTTGGAAAATATTTGTAGTATGGCGAAAAAACCCTTTTTTTTCGAAGTGGAATTTGTTTTTGAAATTTTAGGGAAAAAAATTCGGTTCGGAACGAAGTCGAAAAATTTGGGGTACTTTGGTTTAAACGAAGTGGGGCTTTTTTATTGTAAAAAGGCTGGAGCAAAATGGCGCTTCATGGGGAAAGCACTCTGGGAGGAAAGAAGGGGATAAACCTGCAAAGACATGTGCAAGATGAACCAAAACAGAAAACCGGGGGTTTTTGTGACGGCACCCCACTATATTAATTTCCCGGGGCAACGCCGGGGGCTCACCCCTCCTCTCCTGTGCTCATTTTTGGAAAGGGGTGCCCCCCGGGTTTATAAACTTTTTTTAATGAAGAATTTTATTTTTTTTTTTTAGCGATTTTTTGTGGGGGGTCTCAGCTTTTTCAGAAAACTTTTCTTAAATGTTCTTTTCTTTAAAATTTTTGGGGTTTTTTGGATCTGAAATCCAGTGTTTCAACCACTTAAACTGCATAAAATTCCCAAAAATTTTAAGGGGGGGGTTTTAAGCCCTTCTTGTTGTTTCATTTTAAAAAAATACAGCGTTTTTTAAAAATACAAAAACCCCCTTTTAATTTTTTGGCCCCGCTCAATTTTTTTTTTGCGCAATTTTTCATCCAGGGGGTTTAAATTTTGCCCTTTTTTTTTGTGGTGGGCGACCCAAAAACCGTTTTTTTTCAACGCCCCAAAAAAATATAAAATTTTTTCCCGTAGCCTAATTTTTACAAGCAAAGGTTAATTACAACTGTATCTCCTTTTTTGTGTGGGGGTAAAAAAAACACGCAATTGTAACACGCTACAAAACTACAGTTTTTGGGGGGGCAATTCTTTTGGCCAATTTACATCCCGGGGTTTTTAAAATTTAACGTTTTTTTTTTTTGGGGGTGCCGGACAAAAATTAAAACCCTCTTTTTCAAAAGCCAAAAATTTTTTTAAAATTTTTTCCCGTAAACCAAAATTTATGTCCCAAGGTTTAAATTTAAGGGGCCCGTTTGGGTTTTTCATTTTTGGTTTAAAACCCCAAAAGGGTTTTTTTTAAAAGGGAAAATTTCGAGTACATTTTTTTCCCGGCCATTTGTGGAGTGCCCAATTTTTTATCCAAGGGGGTTTTCCCAAAACTTGGTTTTTCTGGGTTTTTTTGGAGGGCAAAAAACCCGGGGGGTATTTTTATCATATTTCAGATATCATCAAACCCGGTTTTTGTACATTTTAGAAAAACAGTTTTGGGCAGGGGCAGAGGGGTTGGGGGGCACCCGCACCTGGGAATGGCCAGTGGCCAAAAAAAATTTCCTGGAACAGGCCCCGGGGCGCAGCACAGCAAGGGGGGAAAAGTGCAGCAGGGGGGCCTCCGTTTAGGGGGGAAAAAAAACTGCCGCTTTTCATCTAGCGGCCCGGGTGTTGTTTTAAACAACCCAAGGGGTCTTGGGTTGGGTTTACCCCAGGTCATCCTCTTTTCCCCCAGAAAGACATTTTTGCAAACCCCCGCCAAGGAAATCGGTGGCAAAACCCCCGACACAAAACCCTTTGTTGGCATTTTGGCCCCGGGGGCGGGGGGCAAAAGGCCCCACCGTCCCAGCCCCCCTTTTGGTTTCCCCTCCGGGGTTCCCCAGCCAAGATCTTTTATGTGTCCCCGGGCTCAGCGCCCTAAAAGGGAGGATAACAATTTGAGGAGGGCAGTCCAAAACAGCACTTGGGGGAGCGAAGAAAAATTTGGGGGCCAAAATCGCCCCGCTTCTTTTCGAAAGGGGGGCAAAAAATAAAATTGGGGGGGAAAAGTGGGCCCGGGAGGTCATGTTGTGAGGGGGTCAGCCCTTGGGATAACCCAAAACCGGTGATGAGGACCCCGCAAATGACGATTTTAAAAAAACAAAATAAAAAGATGGTAGCCGACCGCCTTGGGAACCGGGGGGGAGGGAAGGGGGTTTCAACAAATAAGGGAAAAAAAAGGGGGGTTTGGGTTGGGGGTCAGGGAGCCCGGCAACCCCGCAAGGGGGTCGAGTGGCCGGGGGAGGGGCCAAGGGAGGGGTAGCAGCGGCCCCCGGGTTTTTTTAAAAAACCCACTTCGCAGGGGCCCAAAAGTGCCCCCCCAAGGGGGCCCCCAAACGAGGGGGTCGGCTTGGGGAAATAGTCACTCAGTGCGGAGCCGTTGGCGGGAAAAAACCTTTTACTCGGGGCCGGGTTTTGGCAAATTCTTTTTCTAGGGCCCCCGGAGGGGGAAACCGAATATGGGGGTTTTGTAGAATCTGTGGGCAGAAAAGGGAAACGGGCCCGGGGGGCTAACGTTTGGGAAACCACGGCCCTGCGGGCCCAAAACAAGGGAGTGTCACCAAACCCGGGGGGCCTTTTGGGGGAAAAGTTGGGGCTCAGATTGGTGGGGCCTTTCCCGCCCCGCAGAACGAAAACAGCAGCACGCCCAGTGGGGATTTCATGCCAATTGGCCAAACCGTTTAAAAAGGGTCCACCAAAACCCCTGCAGAAGGGAGCTTTCTCTTTGACATCATTCCCGGTCCAGATGCCCTGCTCCTCGGCCCCCCCCTCATGGCGCCAAAAGTCCCTTTTTAGCGAGGGGATTGCAAAAAGACAAAGTATGCGGCCCCAAACCCTCCTAAAGGGGCAGCACTGACCGTGCTCCGTCCAAGTTGTTGGGGACTGCAAATCCCTCCCTTTCCAAATGGTGGGTCTGCACCCTTCAGAAAAACTTAAAGGCTTGTGCCCAGCCCAGATGGGAGTTCCCAAACCCTAATTTCTTTTCCCAAAAAAACGTACCGCACTTCATAAATATGTAGAACAAAAAAGGGGGGGGGGGGCCAGTCCTTTAGCTTATCAGTTTGTTCCAAAAGGGGCACGGCACGGGGGACGTCTGGAAACTGGGAACTACGGGCAGGGCCAGTTTCATTCCTTTACGGCCCCCCTGGGTTTAATGTCTTCCAAATCCAGGCACACCAACAACTTGGACAGGAGACGCCCGGGTTTTTCCCTCCATTGTCAAACTGTGCATCTGCGCCAAAAGTCCGCCCCCTCCTTTCCACCCACCCACCCCAAATCTCAGCCCCTACAAGTACTTCCCATAAAACACATGTGAGGGCCCAAACGGTTTCAAAAACAGTTCTACACCTGGCTTTCCTCGGGGGGAAAAAAAAAAAGAAATCACAAGGGGAGGAAGCTCCGGGTCTGCAACAAGAAATCGATGTTTGGCTTTTCTGCGCCAAAATGCAAATCGGAACCATGGTGACCCACAATGGGGGGAACTTGGGTCCGCGCTGAACCCAGAAGGGGTGGCCATGCCCCTGCATGGCCCACGGGGTTTTTAAACTGGTTGTGAAAAGGTTCCCCGAAGTCCTTTCCAAAAGATCTTCAGAAAAATTCCGAAAATGGCCTGGAAACTGTGCATGCACTTTAACCATTCGAACAACGCCCGCAACACCCTCCTTTGAGTTTCAGCGGCAGAACGGCCTCCCCAAACCAAATCTATATGCAATGTTTTTTCCAAACCCCCAGGGAAATTTCCCGGGCCCGCCCCAAAGTTGGACCGACTGTAAGAACAGAGAAAGGCCAATTTAAAGTTTTTTTATGATCCAGGCAGACAGAAAATAATCCCTGTGTTTAAATTTGTTTTCAGCCAGTGGCAGCTAAAGCGGGACCCCTCCTTTTGTTGAGGCCCTTTGAGGAGGGGGAAAGTTATTTTTTTTGTCGCCCGGACTAGGGGTGAATAACATCATTCCACTTGGGTTCATGCCTGGAACAGATGCTGAAAAAACTGTCTGGGCAGGGGGTGGGGACAGGGGAAATTAAAATCTCGTGACCCCATGAGGTTCCCGGGGGGGGACTGAAATGGAGGGGGAGGAGGACAATTTGGAGCAGAAGCAATTTTCTGGTGAAATTTAGTGGATTTTCTACCCAGGTGGGCAAGAGAGGAGGAGGGAGGGCCTGGAGGGGGGTGGAGGGGGATGGGGAAGACGAGGGGAGATGACCCCCAAGCAACCCTTGGGGTATACGTGGAAATGGGGGAGAAGGGGCCCCCCGGATCACCCTTTTTCGATGGGCCCCCAGGAAGATTTTTTGCCCTGGCTAGTGACAGACCCAATAGTCAGCATCCGGCAGAGGGATGACTTTGGGGTCCCCCACCCCATTGGGGGCCCTCGCTACCGGTTTCCCAAAAGGGGGGGCCTTTTTCCCGCTATTAGAGGGAAGACAAAAATAAATTCTATTAAAGGGGAAAACCTCCGGGAATCGTTGGCCGTTTCCCCATTGCGGGATCGCCCCCCTTGACAGGGGCTGACCAGGGGGTTTTCCCAGCGCTCACCCACTACTGCCGGGACTGGGGGGAAGATGGGGGGGGTAGGAGAGATACCAGCTCATTTAGTAGTAAACCCAAGTTGGAGTCACGATGAGCCCTTCCCTTTTTACCCCCCCTAGTGGGGGAAGGCAGTCGCCACAGCACAGCAGCAGCAGGGGGCCGGAGCAGTCCCCGAACCAAAAGGTTTTTGGCCTACTTGGACACACTCCCGGGCCCCCTTTAGTTAGAAGATCCGCTGGGTACTGGGCAGCCAAACGGATTTTGGGGCCCCCAAAATTGCCGAGTTTGCAGGGGGGGAAGCTGTCCTTCCCGGCCCCGTTTTGTGTGGCATCAGGGGCGGGGTTTTTTCCGTGCGGCGGGGGCCATGTTACCCCAAGGGAACCCCCTTTTTTCCACGGGAAAAGTGGAATGGCCGACCCCTTTTTTTAAGAAAGAATCAGGCCTGGATCGGCCAGGGTTTCACACACCAAAGCCTTAGGGGTCAGTCTGGGTCAAAAAATTTCCTTCCCCAGCCACTATTCTGATGCCGCCCCCGCCTGATGCCACACATCGCTGACAGTTTTTGCATCTGCCTTTCCCCATCTTTACCAGGACCGGAATTGGGCCCCCCCACCCCAAAACTCTTTTCCATTGTCCACTCTATGACCTCATCGTGCTGCTGTTGCTGTTTCCGTGACAATCCACCCCTGGGGTCATTGTTCCACTCTCGACCTTCATGCTGCTGGGTGTGGCCCGCTGCCATGTCCTCCACCCCCTGTGTCATTGTGGCCCCCTGCCTTACCTCAAGCTGCTGCCGCCCTGGGCCCCCGCTCTTTTTCATTTTTGCCAATCTGTGGGGTTCCCCCTGTTTTGCCCCCTCCAGGGAAAGTCATTGTGCCCCTGCCCGATCTCATGTGCTGCTTTTCGTGAAACCCCCACACTGTATCATTGTGCCACTCTGTGGCCTAATAACTGTTTTGCCGCCCCCAGAATGTCATTGTGCCCCTGCTGAAACTCATGCTGTTGCTTTCGTGGGCCTCCACACGTATCATTGTTTCCACTCTGGGGGGCCTAATAAATGTTTGCCCCCTCCAGAATGTCAATTTTTGCCACTGCCCCGGTCTCATGCTGCTTTCTGGGCGTGAAACCCCCACACTGGGGTGGGTTTTGCCATTCTGTTGGCCCTTTCCCCCTGTTTTGGCCCCCCCAAAAAACCCCCAGAAATGTATTGTGCCAAAATGGGGGGGGCCTTTGGGGACCCCCAAAACTGCTACCGCCGTGAACCCCCGCTCTCCATTGTGCCACTCTGGGCTTCCTCGTGTTTTTTCCACCTGTCCTTTTTGCCCCTGCCCGACCCATGCTGCTGTGGCTGCCGCCTTTACCCCCACACTCTGTCCCCTAATGTTGCCCCCGACTCTCGCCCTTTTTTTTTTTTCCCGCTTTTTGCTGGCCCTGACTTTTTTCACTACTTTCCCGCTTGAGTTTTTTGGTCAGTTTTGGCCCCCTTTTAAATGCCAGGGAATTTTTTTAGTGAAACGGGTTCTAAAAGCGGCGGCATTTAACTGCGTGTCATACTAAAACCCAACATTGTATGAAGACCAAACCAAGCTCCCTCTGCATATTTAAGCATGGCACAACGTTCTACAGCACCCTGCAGGCTCTGTGCAGCCTGGAAATAGCTGCTTTTTAACGCGATTCGTGCCGAAGTAATTCGGAACGAAACGAATTTTGTCGGAAAATTCGGCGAAGTGACCGAATTGAATTTTTGAGAAATTCGCCCATCTCTAACTATTTGTTAAAAGTTCCATCCAAATTTAAAAAGCCGTCACTTTTATGCAATTGCTGAGATGCAGCAGAGAACATTTCAGAAGAGAAAAAGCTAAAGCTTCTGGAGATGTGATACAACAAAAGCTAATACATAAGTGACATGAGAAAGACATCAGGAAAGAATTGCAATAAAGAAAGCGAACAGAGAAAGGGCAGTTTGGAGAGAAATTATCAGCAAGTACAAAAATCACAGGAAAAGAAGATTGGCATTAGTTAGCATTAGTTACTTTTTTAAAGCAATATGACTTGCACAGTTGCTAACTTCACTTTTTTAGATGAGATGTAATGAAAAAAAGTAGTGGTAGGGATGGACATAGGCTTTATAAATAAATGGTATGGGCTGTTCCATTTGCCTTGGTATCAGAAAAAGTGGGAATAACTTTAAAAACCTTTTACGAAATTTGATGTACATTTATGCCAATGTAAATTGTAGTGTATCACAAATGTAAATGAAAAGTGCTTCTGTGGGAAGGGGTGAAACTAATTAACATATTAGAGTGAAATTTGAACTGCACATACTTTACGTAATAGAAATCAAAATGCTGTAACAGCATATATAAGAGATGTCCACCATTTGCATCCAAACTTACTTGAACACCATGGCACACCATGTTTGGAAAGACACATGCCACCAAATCCATACACACTGCGTCTATTTTGTGACGGATACTGGCCTGCAGTTCAGCAGGTGTTTTTGGCTTGTTTTGCTATACTCATCCCATCAGGTTGTCCCAGAGAATAAAAATCAGATTGTTTTTGCTAATCGGAGGACTTCAGATTGTGTACCACATTGACACTGTATGCATGAGGAGCTGTATTGAAAACTCAATACATCCATTCAGTCCCCGTATGGATTTTGGTGGTGAGTCTGTCCCTCATGTTCTCGATGGTTTCTGATGATACTTTTGGGATTCCTATCCAATGGAAGTTCAACAACATGCCTGTAGATTCTGATTTCTTTGCTAGGTAGAAAGTATAGTGTTTTTATAACAGCTGTCGTCTTCCGAACTTCTTTATGAATTATTTTACAGTAAGTGTGATCCCCGACGATGTAAGTGAAGATTGTTTAGGATTCACAGACATACACCACAAATTTCTTACAGTGTACTGTATAGACAGATTGTTTTCATCACATCTTCAGCTATTGCCAAATGGGCACCAAAGACATTGTCTTCAGTTTTCTGGTTTCTACACGGCAACTAAGCACATGATTTTTATTGCCATACAGTGAGGTATTTGCAGCTCAAATTTAGTTGCAATGTGCTGAATAGTTTAAAAGTTAGGCTAGATACACACCACCTTTCTGGCTTCCTTTTAACGTACAGAAGTGGATGCCAACTAGTAGCATTTATCAACCATAGGGTCCCATTGTAAAAAAAAGTATATGTGTAAAGTATACTTTTTTGTTGCCATTGTATAGAATAGTGTACGATCTTGTGCTTTTCTATACTTTATTGTGGTATATAGCCAAATATCAGCCAAACAGAGGCTACAAAAAGCTTTTATTTTTGCATGTATAAAGCGTAGCAGTAATGCATTGTAAATGTTTCACTAGTTCTATGTTTGTATGGGTTTTAGTGATGACTATGTTCTGCAGCATTTGGCGTTTGAGAATTTACTTTTTGTAGTCACTACACTGGGCACTATCATCTATACATATTGCAAAAGAATGTGTGGACTAACTTTTTTTTTCTTCTTGGGTTGTTCATTTGGAGGATTGGCTTCCTCCTTTTTTACCATGCACTCCAACCACCTGGCTGCAATAGGCCTTTACAATCAGTGTGAATGGTGTCCAGCCCTGACTGTTTGGCAGCTTTTGCCCCATAGAGTGGTATTAGAGTTAGGGACCCGCATGGTAAGGCTACCTTGACGCAGCAGGTGAATAAACACAACTTAGCATCAATGCATTTTAAATGTTTCACTAGTTCAGTGTTTGTATGGGTTTTAGTGCTGGCTATGTGATGCTGTATTTGGTGTTTGAAAATACACTTTCTGTCTGGCAATTTAATCTTATGGATATGTTTATATATACACTATATAAGTAAGTTTCCTGGCGTACATGATAAATAAATATCTTAAACATTTTCTGTATCTAACGTAAATTATGCTTATTCAGGTATAAAGTCCAGTGGGACACCCGGATATTTAGTACAGACCTTTATGTATCCATGAGACTGATGAAATGCTATAACTTCTCTTTGATGACAGGAAATGCATTAAAAATGTATGCTCAGCTATGTTTGGAACTCTCATAAAAATGAATGGGAGGAACAGCCTCAAGCACCGTCCTCCTTACTCTGTAACAAGGTCGTCTCATAGTTAGCTGGAGCTAACCTAAAATTCTGGAAAGTGCTCATTGGAACACCCCTTTAATTAAACAGGTCACAATATCTGTAGTTTTCCCCAATACTAAAATGTTTCACTTCTGACCTGAAAAATTTTAAATTCTGGGGATTTTGTGTAAATTTAGAATAAGATACTATTGGGGCTCATGACTATAGTATTTGCTTATTGTGTCCAGTCAAATATATTTATACAAAAACTCATGGAAACCAAGCTCACTGTCACTAAAATATCTAAGATCCATGACACTGAAAATAGGAGCAAAAACCTAACTGTGCACAAGCAGAATCCTTTATTATGGTGGATATTCATCTCACTTTCATCATAGCTTTCAAGTGTACAATGAATTTGTTACTGATTTATTTTATGTACTGTACTTAACTTTAACTACAGGTTAAGAAATTACCGGTTTCCTAGACACAATTCAATGTAGAAGGATAAATTACATAGCGATATCTGAGTTCCATATAAAATGTTATTTTTCTGTCAAGAATCATTCCTGTATAGACAGTTTCAAGTAAATGACTTGGGGAGTGATAGCATAAAATAAACATTTTGCTAGATGAGCTAAAAATATACCTTCCTGCAAGATTTCTATAAGGGACAAGACCTGCTGACAGCTGCATGGGTGCAGTTGGGTTAGGACAATAAATCAGCCTTAATAGTTTTCATTATATGGACTGGTTCACATTGGCACTCGTTGCTATGAAAGTGCTTTTGTGATGCAGCCAACTGCATCTTTCTCGAAATAAAAAGTAAAGTCACTGCACAGAGAATTTGCGTGACCATGATGGGAATTGCATGAGTGGTTTTTTTTAATGCTGTTTTGTCATGTTAATGATGGAGAACAAACTGGATGATGAAAAAATAAGCAAATAGATCATATGTAGAGAGAAAATAGCAGCAGATTCATAACCATATTATGTTAAAAAAAAAATCATTAACACTTTAATTCCAGTTTATAATGAAAAGTAAAAGTCTTCATTATTTTAATTGCATGAAGTGTCCACTTGAGTTTGTCTGTTAGCAGAACTGCTGGTCAGTGGTGTAGGTATGGCGGCATCCATGATAATCCAGTCTATAAAATTATTGTATTATTGAACACAAAGATTGAACGCTGTAAAAAAAAATGACGAAATTGCTTTCTTTTTTTTTTATTCAGACTCACAAAAAAAGAATTAATGTAATAAAAAAAGCATATACCTGAAGTGAACATGATACCAAAGAAAACATCAACTTATCCCACAAATAAAAAGCCCTTGCACAGCTCTATCGACAGAAAAGTAAATAAGTTTCTGGCTCTTCAAATAAACAGTGGTAGTTAGGGTTGTAGGCAATAAAAAAGGGGCAGCAAATTTGGGGACAACCCTGGGCGACAAAAGCACTAGCTATGCCACTGCTGCTGAGCAATGCTAACTTCATGCCAAATTGCTTGCTGTGGCTTCAAGTTACACTTTCTGGTGGTAATCCACGTGTGGTTATTGTAGCTTGGCCGCACCATGCATGGGTAACCTTAGGCTTGAAGCTTTTTGTAGTGG
Organism: Phyllomedusa bahiana; assembly: GCA_025379985.1. Classification (NCBI taxonomy): domain Eukaryota; kingdom Metazoa; phylum Chordata; class Amphibia; order Anura; family Hylidae; genus Phyllomedusa; species Phyllomedusa bahiana. The sequence continues at coordinate 111,850 of JAODAL010007065.1, forward strand.
AATTAACGTTTATGAAATATTATGGAATTCAACTCCTACTCAATAATTAAAGTCAAACAGTAGCACTACACAATTAGTCAAAAACAAAAACACAAATGTGCTAATAATAGAAGAGAAGCTCACCCTTCGTTGTATGGCAAAAGTTTGTGGATCTTCTTCCTGGAGACATCCAGTCCTTGCTGCTGCACGGATCTTCGTCCTGACCGTATGGACGCCAAACAAGCCAAAGTAATGAGGTAAGCGATCCAGCATGTGCAAAACGGACAAATCTTTATTTTTCAGACACTAAAAACACATAGTGCAGGGGGTGAAAAAAAGCTACCCGGTAGTAGCCTACGCGTTTCGGGCGTAGTGTCGCCCTTGTTCACGGCATAATTTAAAAGTGAAATACTTTGCCTTATATAATACACTTTACTTCGTTAAAGAAGATAGAAGCTATCACACACCTGAAAGCAATACCATAAGGACACAGGATTCTTTCTTCCATTCATTTCATAGACACCTTTTATTCACATAGTGCAGAGGGGTTGGCTGTTCAAGCCGGGATTTTTTACATGGGACTGTGTTTATTACCCTATTCTGACTATACCATCTTGCATTGAGCTTATATAAATATGGACAGACAAGCCAAATTAGCCCAAGTGTTTGGGGAAGTTGTGGCAACTAACATTGAAGAGGATGGGTTATATGTATTATGCAATAAATTGGAGAAATTACAGATGCACGAAACCCGATTATGGTGGGACAGAAATTCTTTAAATACCCATTTGGAAAAAAATATAGTACCACGAGGTCTACGAATTAATAAAAATCCCACATTTATTTATTCTGATGATTTCCAGAGTAAATGGAACCAGACGTTGACAGATTGTTCATTGAGTCTCATGCGGCTTATTGTGGAACATGAAACCACGAAATTAAAAGAATTAGACACACAAATATCAGAAATTATACCTAAACTGCAAATATATGAAAAAGATATGCAATATCAGAAATTACAAGAACGCATAAAACAAAATGTGTCCAAAATGGAGTCCCTCATTATGGAAACTAAAAGAAACAAATATAAACGAGATCTAGAAGATTATGAGGCAAACAAAGTTTATTCTTGGAAACAAGATCTTCAGAGAAGACCTAGATCTATATTACGATCAAATAATAAAAAATTTCAAAGATCCAAAAAAGAAGTCCGTTTTTCTGAAAAGGATTACACAGAAACTGGTACGTCAGACTCGGACAATTCTTTGTAGAAAGATTACAAACTAGAAGTTCGGGGAAAGCCAATACCAACACTACACAAGGATCATCAAAAAACGGGCCGGAAGAAGACACCGCAATAAAACCACGCAAGAAAACTGCAACGAAAAAATAGAGGATGATACATCTAAGGACAGTAGTGTTATTATTCTTACTCCTACCATTCTTACCAAAGATCAATTAACGGTGCTAGAAAAAGGACTTAACTTTACTCCTACCCGGGACTTTGATTTATTTAAAACCATGCTTGGCATTAATCGATTTGTACGACTCCTAACTGTAAAAAAAACATTTTTTTGAGGGTAATAATATGAATGAAACAGAAAAGGATGAAAATAAATATGTATCCAAAAAAGAAAATGAATATATAGATCTCAATTTCCAAGAACAACAGGCCCTTATGATTTTAAGAGATTTAGAGGAATCAGAAATAGAGGATAAAATTAAAGAGGATGAAATACATCAAATATTATCTAATCCATCTTTTTACCTCATTAAATCCAGAGTAGGAGCAATGGAAATATTTCAGACAGTTATGGAGAGGGATCTCACAAATATGGTTAAAGAAAGGGAATTATCCACAAAAAAAGTATCCAATAATTTAACATATGGGCAACATAGAGCTCTAGAACAACTGAGACAAAATGAAAATGTAATAATTAAGAGAGCGGACAAGGGGGGATGCACAGTGGTAGTAGACTCTAACTTGTATGTCAAGCAAATACAACAAATACTTACGGATAGTAACACATCTCGGAAGTTACAAAATGATCCAACTAGGGATATTCAAGTAAAATTCTCCAAACTTATGGAAGAAGGCAGACAGTTGGGAGTAATTACATCTAAACAAAGAAAATACCTAGAAGTAGAAAATCCACGTGTCCCCGTTTTTTACGGTGTACCTAAAGTACACAAAAATCAATTTCCACCAAATTTTCGTCCCATTATCTCGGGCAACCAGAGTATCAATGAGAAATTAAGTACATGGATAGACCAATACCTTCAACCTCTGGTACACACTATGCCAGGATATCTAAAGGATAGCACTGCTGTTATAAAAAATCTAACTAAACATAAGTGGACAGAAGATAGCATATGGGTTAGTATGGACGTGATCAGTCTGTATTCAAATATTCCTCACCATCTAGTTCGCCCAGCTATACAATTTCATCTAACAAAATACAGTAATTATAAAGAGGAATTGCAACTTTTTATCCTTGACAGTATAGATTTCCTACTTAGTACTAATTACTTTGCTTTTGATAAAGAATTTTACCTTCAACTTACTGGAGCCCCTATGGGAGCTACATCTTCTCCCTCTATTGCAAATCTGTACATGTCCTGGTGGGAGCACCAGTACATATACAATGTGGCAAATCCTTTTTCCCAGGATGTTCTCTGGTATGGGCGCTACATAGATGACCTGTTAATCATCTGGGGTTGGGATGTGGCGTCCATACCAGAGTTCATTGATTTTGTTAATGACAATCCTTTTAATTTAAGATTTACTTTTGAAGTACAAAAAACCACTATTCCCTTTTTGGATATTTCCCTGACAGGAGATACACAGACTGCTACCATTAGTACTAAATTATACAGAAAGCCGCTAAGTGGGAATACTATTTTGCGAGCTGACAGTAGTCACTCTAAAAATACAATTAACTCTATCCCATATGGAGAACATATTAGAGCATGTCGAGCCTGTACAAGCATAAAGGACTATAAAAAGGAAGCTATAGTGGTCAATCGAAGGTTAAAAGAAAGAGGATATAGTTCCAAAATAATTAATCAAGCAGGGGAAAAAAATGGAAGGTAAAACTCAAGAAAGCCTCATGAAAAAAGAACAAAAACAAAAGCCCAACAAAATAGGAGCTAAAACTGTTTTTTCTACACCGTTCAGTAGGGATTTTAATAAAATAAAAAACGTTTTTTTATAAAAACATTAACATATTACGCCAGGATCCCATTTTAGCCCATATTTTGGATCAAGGAGTGATATGCATCCCAAAGAGAAATATAACAATAGGAAACGAGGTATCTAAAAGTGAATATAGATCGAAAAAAGAGACAAACACATGGCTAAAACAAAAGGGATTTTTCCCCTGTGCTAATAAAAGATGTAATATGTGTAAATACACTACAAAAACAGATACATTTCAGGGAACCTTGAAGAAGGATAAAAATTACAAAATAAAATTTTTTATAAATTGTAATAGCCATCACATTATATATGCCATTTACTGTGAAGAATGCAATAAAACATACATAGGAAGCAGTATAAGAAAATTAAAAATCAGAATTTATGAACACCTGGCAGGATTTAGAAATAATATAATTAATCAGTCAGGAGCCGTTAAACATTTCTTTTCATATATCCATTCAGGATCCATGGAAAGCCTCAAAGTATGGGGAATAAAGCGAGTAGAACGCCCCAAAAGAGGAGGCAATTGGACACAACAAGTCCGTTTAAGAGAAGCTTATTGGATTCTGGAATTGGGCACTAGAATACCGGAGGGATTAAATTCACGTAATGATTTACTTTATATATATTAACTGCTTCCTAGTATGTTCATGTCTGAGGGCCTGTTAACAAAGATTAACCTATTAACATATAGATAGGAACAAAATCCCATGTTTTTAAATAGTTACCATATGGTTCTTTATATATTACACTTACCAATACGGCACAAGAGGGAAGTGACGTTACGGAGTTAAAGGTCTCCGCCCCTCATTTTAACGAAGTAAAGTGTATTATATAAGGCAAAGTATTTCACTTTTAAATTATGCCGTGAACAAGGGCGACACTACGCCCGAAACGCGTAGGCTACTACCGGGTAGCTTTTTTTCACCCCCTGCACAATGTGTTTTTAGTGTCTGAATAATAAAGATTTGTCCGTTTTGCACATGCTGGATCGCTTACCTCATTACTTTGACTACACAATTAGTGTTGCCCTTGTCTTATATGCCCATTATAGTTTCCATTAGTGTCACTCCAATAGGGTCCTGCTTTGTGTGGGACGTCCCAGCCTGAATTTGTTCTACAGCCCAAATGCTATCCCTAACAGTTTTCCTAACCATAACCGGAAACTGGGCTTAGGTTCAGGGTTTTTACTGGCTTGTGAGGGTTGACTTACAATTCCATGATGCTCCCAGTCCCAGTTAGGCATCCCTTTTGATGTAACTTCCAATAGTGATTTAGATTAGAAGCAAGGCGAATCCTAGAAAGACATAGTGACGTTGGGCCTACAGTTAGGCTGCACCGGGATTGAAGGGTAAATAAGCCCTTGAAAGCCAGCAAATAAAATAAACCTAAACCTAATCTCAAACCCAGTGGAATTGCTTGGATTAAGGTCGAAATTGACAATGAACCAAATCAGAAGCCCAATACTAGTTTCTGTTACGATGGAAGAAGAACCAGATCTATCACATGACAGACAAACCTGATGCATGACTGAACCTATAATGGTGTCTGTTAGGGTTTATTTTTGACCAAAAGAACAGTCCAGAGTGCTGCAATAATCTTACCATTAGACCTGACAGAACTGCTGACAGAACTTCTGATGATAGGACAAACACAGTCTTATTCTTGCCTATGGGATATATCTGGTTTTGCAAATCACTTGTTTCTGAAAAAAAATACTCTTTTCTAACTCTGCCCAACTTCTTTAAAAAATATATATATTTAAAAAAAAAAAAAAAAAAAAGACAATCTGATTAATAAAGCAGCAGGAGATATAGGTGTGAATTCAAAACTACCAGACCTTCAAATCAGTTTTGGTCTGCAGTGATGAGTATTACAGACAGTCTGTATTTTGGCAACAGCAGTGGAAGCTTGATGCTATTAGTAAGTATATCACAACCAGTTGATCCAATAGTACTCAGCTATTCAGCTTGAATACCAACATTCAGCATTGACACTAGAGAAGGGGAAAGTAGATTGGCTGCAAAAGAACACAATGCCATTCTCATTTTACCCTGCATTATTAACCAGATTATGTGTAAAAAGTCTTTAACCACTTACTGACTTTCAGGTGGTTAATATATATCTCTGCATGGACATTTTAGAATATCTTTGCAGAGTTTACAGTTTCATGGTGATTGTGAAGCTGTGAGAGCAGTAAGCAGGCTCTCCAGTTAATAGGCAGGAACAGTTTATTACCTCCCCTGCCTTCCCAATCACTGTTTACTCAACGCTCAATGAACGCTGTATATACAGACTAGCAGGAAGCCTTCAGGATTCTTGGCTGTGGTGTTTATGTGATTGCTGGGGCTCGGTAACTGTTGGAGCTGCTGGGTCTTAATAGACCTGGATCTGCTCTGCAGCAAGTTCTGAGGGCTGTACTTCCCCTATTACTGTGGATAATAAATCACAAGTCAAAAGTCCTCCAGAGGTCTTTCTCTGACTTCATAGGAGGCACAATATGTAACATAATTAAATAACTAAATTAACACCTTAAAAAAAATCAAAAACGTAACTGTAACCATCACCCACAACAACTCCTAAGCTATATATCACCAATATAAAGATGGCTTTAACAGCAACTGTTACAAAACTTACCTTAGTACCACTTTTTGCTATTATAAAAAATATGCAAAAACTTTTTTTTTTTCAGTTTTACTTTTTTCCTTAACCCCTTACTGATCTATGACGTAGCACGATCCCGCTACACAGCCGCCTGGTATTAGCTGCTGATTGCAGCTAACACCCGGCGGTTACAGTGCAGAAGAATTTTTAACCCCTTAGAAGCCGCAGCAAAGATGGCCGCAGCGATTAAATGAGAAATTGTGCCGCACTCTGTTTCTCACTCAAATCGGGACATCAGTGGTGAAATTATGGGGTTCCAATCTTTGAACATGGCAGCTGGAAGTCTTGTGAATTCTTCCATCGCTGCCATGTTTTTGATTTCCCCACTTCTGGTCCCAGGTAGGAAGTGGGGAATCCGCCATCTTTGTACACCCTAAAGCATTGTCTATACAATGCATCAGGTTGTAGAAACTATTGCACCCCTTAGTGGTGAAGCGCTGTAGGGCGACTCAAAGTTAAATAAAAAAAAAAAAATGTAAAGTGTTAAAAAAAAAAATTATTTGGTATTGCTGTGCCCAAAAAAGTCAAATCTATTACAATATAACATAATTTATCCCATACACTAAACACCGTAGAAGAAGAAAAATTTCAAATGCTAAAATTGCTTTTTTTTTGTTCATTTTATGTCACAAAATGAATAGGACATTACTTACTTAGAAAGCACCACCATTTTGGGCCTTGTTCACAGCTCAATGGCTGGACTAATCTGGGCCCAGAAGCAGGCATCTCTAGCCTTATATGCTCCTGGGAAAAAAAAGCTGACAGGTGCAGCTGATTGCTGAATAACAACTCAAAGATCCCACAGCTAAGGAAACACTTACATAATACAGACTGCACATTAGCTTGGCACCCGTTGCACCAGTATGCAGAAAAACCACAGTATAATGCATGGAGAAACTGCAAAAAATGCAAAAACACCAATTAAACAACCACTCACACATCCTCAGGGCATGAGCGGGGTGGCTGCGGGTATTACAATTGCATATAGATAAAGCAATACATAAGGGTGCAAACGTGTGGTGCACCATGCTGGCTTACAGCCTCTTAGTGATACCCATACTAACAGATTAGGCAGGCTGACCAACACTTCTGGGTATCCAACACAAAACATAGTCACCCTTAGCTCCCCAGCACTGTTGGGCAGATAAAAAATGTCATACTGTAAAAATGTTAAATATGAGGTATTAGTTGGTACCAGGGCCCCAAATATGCAAGGGTTAATATTATTATTTAAAAAAAAAATTTAAGCACCAGTAAGTGTTGTAGCATTTAAACCCAGATGTACTAAAAAATTAAAAATGTGCCTGGTCATGTAGAGGGATAATCGACCCCGTCAGGAACTGGTTAAAGTGGATCTGTCATCAGATTATGCTACATACCCTCTTTAGTATTTAAAAATATTGGCCAACATTTACTATTTCTGTCTACAAGTTGGACAGTGTAAACTGCGATCGGCAGTCTAAATATGTACCAGATTTATCACAGTGACTTCTGCTGTTTGTTAATTTGGTGCATCTTTAGATTTGTCTAGCTTTTAAGACAACTTTTATTACTGCATCTCAAAAAATTTGAATATCACTGAAAAGATAATTGATATCAATAGTGATGAGTAGTGTTGAGCGATTATTATCGACAAAGTTGAAATCGGCACGGTTTTTATGTTGATCGGATTTTTTCGATCACGCGATAATTTAGGTGAAAATCTGCGCATAATCTATTAACATCGCGCCATTTTCAGCGCTTCCTGTCATTTTGGCGGCCAGCAAATCAGCTTAGAGAATAGAGCAGGGTGAGCTGGGTGTGCGACGTCATGACTGGGATGTGTATGGTTGCGATTGGCTGGAAAAATCACATGACCTCGTTTTACATAGAACAGCCCTTCCTGTTCAGCATCAGTGTGTGTCAGTGTCTCATAATAGCAGGACGTGTACTAGGTCTCTCTCAATACAGCTCAGCGAAACAGTTCTATTTGTTCACACAGACAGCTATGCTTTTAGCTGTGAACATTAGAACTTAGGTAGATTAGAGATTTGCAGATTTTAGTTACTTAGGCTGAGAATTTTAAAGGAGCATCTAGCGCTGTACAGTCGCGGGGGAAGCGTGAGGGGGGCCCGCGGGCGAACACAGACATACAGGCCCTTTAAAGGAGAGGGGATATTGTACAGCCCAGACTTTGTTTAGTCCCTGCATTGGAATGGGTTTTTATTAACAGTTTTCTGGTGAAATATTACTTGTATGTTGTGCAGCCTGAACTTATATTAGGATACAGATCTTTTCTAGTAACAGCAGGTGTATTTGATAGGTGCAAAACTCAACTTTTATTATCCGTATACATTTCAGATAGGTTTTTTTTTCACTTTGGCGCAGGCCAGCTTTGTTGATAGAGGCACCTTGCACTTAAATTTGAATATAGCAATTTTGTAGTCACTGTCGGTGTATTTGATATGTGTAAAACTCAACTTTTATTATCCGTATACATTTCAGATAGGTGTTTTTTTCACTTTGGCGCAGGCCAGCTTTGTTCATAGAGGCACCTTGCACTTAAATTTGAATACAGAAATTTTGTAGTCACGGTCGTTGTATTGTTAGGTTCAAAAAATACCTTTAATTATCAGTATACATTTCAGATAGGTGTTTTTTCACTTTGGCGCAGTCCAGCTTTGTTCATAGAGGCACCTTGCACTTAAATTTGAATACAGCAATTTTGTAGTCACTGCCGGTGTATTTGATAGGTGCAAAACTCCACTTTTATTATCCGTATACATTTCAGATAGGTGTTTTTTCACTTTGGCGCAGGCCAGCTTTGTTTATAGAGGCACCTTGCACTTAAATTTGAATACAGCAATTTTGTAGTCACCGCCGTTGTATTGATAGGTGCAAAAAATACCTTTTATTATCCGTATACATTTCAGATAGGTGTTTTTTCACTTTGGTGCAGTCAAGCTTTGTTCATAGAGGCACCTTGCACTTAAATTTGAATACAGCAATTTTGTCGTCATCGCAGGTGTATTTTTAGGTGCAAAAAATACATTTTATTATCCGTATACATTTCAGATAGGTGTTTTTTTCACTTTTGCGCATCCTAGCGTTGTTCATAGAGTCACCTTGCACTTAAATTTGAATACAGCAATTTTGTCGTCACCGCAGGTGTATTTTTAGGTGCAAAAAATACCTTTTATTATCCGTATACATTTCAGATAGGTGTTTTTTTCACTTTGGCGCAGGCCAGCTTTGTTCATAGAGCCACCTTGAACTTAAATTTGAATAAAGCAATTTTGTAGTCACCGCAGGTGTATTTGATAGGTGCAAAAAATACCTTTTATTATCCGAATAGTTTTTAAATAGCTGTATTGCATTTGGTGCAGCCCTAGTTTTTTGAAATAGCCACGTTGTACAACAATTCTGATAGAAAAATTTTCTAGCAACTTTTTTCTTTTCTCATTGCTGCAAAAAACACAATTTCTCATCCGTGTAACTTCTGAATAGTTTTTTTGGGCTTGTTGAATCTCAGTTTGGCGCAGATAGCGAACTTGTATGATATTTTGTTGAAAACTATCAATTCCTAGTCCTACTGGGCATTTGTAAATCCCTGGTATTGAAGGAGGAACACTGTTGATTTTGTCTTACGGTTCGTCCACCAGACCGCATTTCACAGGTATTTGCAAGAAACATTTCAGTTTCTAATCCTAGTTGGCTGTAGGAAATTAGAGGGATTTAAGAATAGCTGTGATTTGCCATCTTTTAATAAGAGACGTTCCAAAACTCTTCCATACCCTCTCAAATTTTTATCTTTCTGAACATGGAGCGAAATGCAGGTGGTAAGCGAGCAAAGAGGGCGAGGGGTGGGTCATGGGAGGTAGAGGTACGAGAAGAAGATGCTCATTCAAGTGCTGGCGGACAACACGCATAGCCAGTGGATAGTGGTTTGCAGGACCGTTCAGGCCTGTCATTGCTGGGTCAGGGAACCGCCAAGACTAGAGAGTATGCGACACATTTGATTGCATGGTGGTCTGTCCATATTACGATTACAAGCCCAGTCGCCAATCGCGTTCCCTGCATCACGCCGGTTTGAATGCAACCTGCTTCCACATTGCTGTGGTTTATCCAGTGGTGGGCTTCATTGCCACACGTCATGCCGTGTCCTTTTGAATCTGTGTTCCATGTGGCGCCTAACCCGCATCACATGTGGTGTTGATATATGTATGGCTTTTGATCTCCTTCTTAGCCTTATGACTCCGCTGCGGGACCATGACGAGGGTCGAGATAAACAGTCTCTGAATCACATGGATAGGTGAAAGTGTCAAAAAGTTATTCTCACATAAATTGACACATGTCAGATTTCAAAAATAGGGCTGTGTCAGGAAGGTCAAAACAGGCTGGGTCCTTAAGGGGTTAAGTCAAGTGATCTATAGCTGTGCTGGCAGTTAGACCCCCACTAACTCGATATTGATAAGAAAAAGTAGGGAAAAGTTATCAGTTATGTAGTCCTGGAATACCCCTCTAAGGCTTTCAACTGTGACCAGATAAAGGACCTCAAAGGTATACAGAGATTGACTAAACATTGTAGAGGAAAACGAGAAGTATTTGGGTTAAAACAAACATGACAACAGCCACTGGCTCATATACATAACTTTAAAAAATAAAAATAAAATCTGCAGACACCATAAAATACATCATCTAAAAAGGTGAATCAAAATTCATCTTTGGCATATAAAATACATTGTCCATGCTGTGTGTATTAGTGTTATGAGTATAGAAGAATACAGCAAATAGAAACTGTGGCATCGAATTGCTGTCACTAAGGGCCACATGTATGAACCTGTTTAGGTCTAAAACACCTTTTTACCCATAGTTATCTTTATGGCAAAAGACGTGAGTTTTTAGACCATAAACAGGTTATACTGTGGCCCTAAAATTTTTGGTATTTTTTGGATGAGACAGAGGACAGCCTTTAGTAAACTTAGCATACAAATGCTATTGTTGCCATATTATCAGGCTAGAATTGAACATGTAGGTAAGTAGAAGCTAAGCACTGTGGTGCTCAGAGTCTGGGGATATTAGTTATACATTGTAAAACCCAGTGACAGTATGCCCCTGGATTACAATTATATGTCCATGAAGAAATATTAGATGCCCCTTCTCGACAAATTTCTGCCACAATTCATTAAGTGCCATTTACCTCTTGGCTTTGTATTTTTAAAACCAATTATTCACATTTTCAGATGTAAAACTACACTTTCAAATATATCCTAGTAATTATGTTAATTAGTGCATTGCGTTATATTAACTAACAGAGGAATATGGAGTTCACACATGGGTTTGAAAAGAGCCCCAAAATGATGTATTGTCTTTACTGTTGAACCTCATGCCATATGTATATGTCCAGAGTACTCCCAATACCAGCATCACTCATATTGTATTATGGATTGTGTTAAACGTATATATTTTTTGGACAATATTTTGGACTGTCTGAAAATTAGAGCCTTTGGGCAAATGTGGAATAAAAAATGGAATCTGAACAGACCCTAATACACATGCAGACAATACTTTCTCTACCGTGGTAAAGAATTGAGTTGCATACATATCATTCTTCTCCTTTGCAGATTCCATATCTTCTGCTTAATAACTCTCCTCCGGAGGGAAGGCCCAGGATGCACCCAGTTGTGTTTGGGGAAAGCATAGAAGTAAATCCAGAACCAGTCCAGGAAATCCGGTAAATTATAATTTCTGTTAGGGTCCTGATATTACTTGATAGTCTTGCTTTTTTTGTTAATAATATTTACCTATATGGTTAAAATCACACAACATTCAAAATCAAATAAAATTCATGTAAATTTGTACACACACCTCCCACCTCTTGTAGATGTGGAAAAAAAAGATAGCCGTTGTAGATAGTAAATTTGTTATCAGATGCCCAAAAGTACCCCCAAAACTGTTAAGCTGTCATAAGGTCTGGTCTTAAGCTTAACTGGTACCATTATATTATAATCTAGAATTGCTATTGGTCCTAGCATGATATATCTTTATTTACATAGCACAAACATATTATGCAGTAATGGCAATCCAGAGGTCACGGTACAGACAAATCAAACTTAACACAAATGGTTCGGTGGTGAAAAGAGTTTGGGTTAGCAGAACCCACTCTAGGCCCAAATCACAGTTTTGACATAGTAACATGGACATAACATTGAAAAAGCAATGTTGTTCTTTTAGGGCAAAACATAAGGACTTTTTTGCCACCTGTAGGCAAAACTGTTTAGGTTAAAACTCACTCTCTTGCCCATAGTAAACCTATAGGCAAAAAAGTGAGTTTTTGTCTAAACAGGTTCATTAAATGTTGGCCCTTTGTGTACAGATAGCATACAACCCTTTGTTTGGATGTGCGACATTTCCTTTTTCACTATTTAAAGAGTGCATAGTATGAGATACTTTTCATATGCAGTTGCCAACACGGAATGGTTTATGCACGGTATAGGTTTCTGTCAATAGTGAGGGTCAGTCGCTGTTGTATAACACGTATGCTATAAGTGACCTACATCAGAAGTTTAGACAGTACACTGAATACATAGTGCCTGAAAAAACAAATTAACAAAAGCCATCAGAAAGGAAATGTGTACAATGCAACAACTTGTAGCACTACAGAAATGCTTAAGCTCCTTTAGGAAAAAAACATAGGCACAATTGCTATTAAATATTTTAGGTTGAGATGCGGCAGGTACAGTGCTAGTAACAGAACATAAAGAGATAAAGAGAACACTTATTAAATCATGGAGAAAACAAATCAGAAAAAGGTACAGTACAGAAATGTACACAATTCAAAGGCTTGGGTACCCAAACTCGTAATGAATGGTCCATCTATTCATATGCAATCCTCAGCACTGAAGTGAGGAAACCTTTCCTTTCTTGGTGTTGACCCATGAGAGGGTATTTTATTAATTCAGATCTAGGACAGATTGGAGAACAAATCATGTAGGAGGTTCTATAAGATTGTCTTGCCCGCTATATTTAAAAAAAATTAATACACCATAAGCGACAGTTTTATTACAGTGGTAGTAGAAAGGCCATGACATTATTACTCAACCAGTTGTAGTGCTACCATTCTAATTTTAATTAAAGGGAACTGTCACATAGGTTATGCCCTCTTGCTAGTGGTCAGACATTGCTGTTCCAGCGCTGTGTTCCTGTATTCTGTATGAGGCAGCAGTTTAGAGCATTCTACCCCTTAATCTTATTTTCTTGTGCAGGAGTTTGCTCCAACCACCAAAGGCTTGCTCCACCACGACAGTTATTCACATATTTCTACCTATTCAAAAGTAAATGGTTTGTTCAGTTGAGGTGGGCGGGGTAGCTTCGATTGGCCCGGGTTTGAAAAAAACGGACTCTGCTGAAGACTCTTCGAATGACACTTCTGGGCTGAAAACTGCAGATTTGAGCATTTAAATAAACGAAAAACGACAGCATCTTACAGAATAAGGAACACAGTGCCGGAGACAGCAAGTCTGACACTATCTTGTTGCTCGCTCGCAGCCAGGGGGGCATGATCTATGTGACAGGTCTCTTTAAGTAGTAGTTTACTATAAGAACTCCACACGCATGTGCTGTGGTGCAGGATCATATTCATGTTGATCAGGAGGGTCACAAACTCTTGTATCTGATTTTTGTGGGTGTACATTCATGGGGATTATCTAGAAATTAACCGAAAGCATGTTGCTTAAAGTTGGGAATATGGCCAGATTCGGCTCGGCAGCTTAATTAGCTATGAGCTGTCATGACTGCCGATTGGCACCCCAAGAAAAGAGGTGGGATGGTGGGTCCCCTCATGCTACATACCTAGTATGCAGCAATCATGTTGTCCCCATCCCAACACAACCCCGCACACCCCCAAATGCATTGAAGTAGTTATTCAGCAGGGATCGAGGTCTGTGGACTGCAGCAATGTGTGGAGTGTGTTCAGCTCCTGAGCTGCTGTCATACATCTATGTGCACCTGCCTATATAGGTATGAGATAGTGCCCTAGGTGGTTGCCTGACTCTGCCTAAACTATTGTCCAGCGCCCACAAAACACTATGCACATTTGCTCTATACGGATAACATATTTTCAAAAAAAGATTTTTGCCTTACTTTTTGGTATAGAAGAAAAAAAAAAAAAATTTTGGAAATTGTGGCCATTTTACATTAAAATGCCTTTCAATACTATGAGAGTTTTTCATATTTCCTAGGTCGAAAAAATCCATTTTTCCTTTTTAATTTTACTTTTACCCCAATTGAACAAGAGAAGTACCGGTTCTAAAAACCCCCCAAACACATGTTTTGTGCCAAAAAGGGTTGGCCCATTTATTAATATCTTGATTGTATTGGCAAAATATTCAAATTTATCTTTAAAAGATATCAATGTCATCCAGTTATTTTAAAACTTGAATGTTTAACTGGTGCTGTTTTAACCTTGTTCAAACATTTTTTTCAGATGCAATTCAAAAAATAAAAATATGTTCAGAAAGCTTTTCGGTCATGTTTTTTGCCCCCAATCCCAACCGTTCTTTTAGTGAAAAAATCATCTCCCCCCCAAAACTGCAGGGAGGAATTACAAATCCAGTTTGTTTTTGAGCCACGCAATAAACCTCAAAGGTTTCAAAGCACAACCACATTCCCCAAAACATCCCAAGAACTTTACAGAACAACACCAACACAACTGCGGGGCCCAAAAAAAGGGGTTTGCCTCCAGTGTGCTTTTGGGAACTGTTTGAGGAAGCAACCCTTTTGATATACACAGATATCTTAATCCGTACCATTTTTATTTTCCCCTTATTGAAAACTAACTTTTAAAATTGAAGCATGGAAGAAAAAAATCTATCGGGATAAAAAATATTTGAATTTTTTCTGGAGGGTTAGGCGCTGGAACTGGGTTGCCCCATATCTTTTAAAAAATAACCCCTGTTTTTTTAGTTTTTTCATTTTCTGTGCTTTTAAATTTGATAAGAAAATTGACTAAAATTAAAAGATTCTTAAAAGGGTAAACATGAATTTATTGTAAATCTGGAGGGGTTCTACGTCCCTTAAAAATTTAAGATGAACAGTATGTAATCAACCCCCCGCTGGTATATCCAGGGAAAACTAAAAAATAATCCCTTAAAAAAAAAAAACTCCAAGCTCAGTTTTTTTTATGGGAACAATGTGTACAAAGAAGAGGTGGGGGGGGTCGCTCTTATACAGGGGGGATCGTGCAATGGGTGACTTGGTTATTAATCAGATATCGAAAGTTGGAACTTTCCAAGTTTTTTAAAAGTTAATTGAGGAAAGGAAAGGCTGTTTTTTGGGAAGGAATGACGGCAAGTAGTTCAAAAAATATGAATCTATAAGAAAAAAAAGATGACTTTTAAAAAAATATATTTACTGTTTTGCCTTTAAGTTTAATTTTCCCTATGGCAAAAAGTAAATATAGGAATACGGGAAAACTGATAATATATTCCTCCACTATTAAAGACCCCAGTTTTATTCTTTTATTACCTTAATGCTCTAATAATATTTGTGGAGAACTGTGTTTGAGGCACAAATGTAGTTAGGATCTGATGACTCGGGTTCCCTTAATCATTTTTTAAAAGGGGATGTATAATTGACCTTAACACTGGGGATGGCAGGTATACAGTAAATTGACTTACTTATGTACAAGTAGAAAAAAATTTTTTATTTCCCTAAAGAAATGTAAATTTTTTGTCAATATTACTTATTTGGGTGAAGCTTTTATCATTTATAAAAGGGTTAATTTTTTTCAAATTAGGTTTGTTTTTAAAACATTTGTAAAGGTGAAGCCCCAAATTTTTTGCCATATTTTCCCCTTTTCCCCCTGCATTGAAGTACGGGTAAATGATAGAATTGACTTTTTAATCCACAAGAAGGTGACTAAGATTACTACATACTAATATTTTATTTAAAATCAATGTATTTAGGTATGCACCTATTTCTTAAATGGATATCGTAGCAGCTAAAAAAAACAAAGAAATTTTCGCTTTTTGAGTTGTATTTGAGAAAAAAAAAGCTTGTGTTTTGAGTTATTTTAGGAAATAACAATATCACATGCTTTTGTTAAAATGGAAATTCATTAAGGAAGGGTCTTATGGTTTCCCCCCGTTTGTTTAAAATTGACTTGTTCTGATTAATTCCTGGGAAAAGCTTAGTTTGTAACTGGGGGTTTGTCTGTAATTTTGGGATTTTTTTTCTATCAATTGAACAGAGCTTTACAGAAAAACACAAGAATTCTCTGATCTGTATTTCTATTTCTAACGAATTGTGAATACTTGCGTCTTTTATTAAAAGTCTGTATGTGGAAGGTTTCTCAGAATGAAAAGTACAACGAGCCTCCAAGGAAGTGGACAATACAGATTTTGGGTTAAAAAAATGGGACAAAATGGTACTTTTTTAGAATGAATTATTTTTGTAAATGGTTTAAAAAAGATTTTTAAGTGAAAAGTGCAAATTAACGCACTATTTAATGAATACAGTAAATATTTTTTGTTTCTATATATGTAAAACCAAAAATTTAAAAATTTTAAAAAAATGACCAATTTTATGGGATACAATTTAAATTTTTGTCGTTTATTTGAAG
>JAODAL010007066.1:0-62500 GCA_025379985.1 Phyllomedusa bahiana
TTCCCACATAAAAAAAATTAAATTGGGTACCGTGTAATGTTTTGACCCAAAAAAGAAAAACTAACTTGTCTTTGTAAAGCCAAAAAAAAAATAAAAATAAAAAACATTTTAAAGGTTTTGCAGTATTTTTTTTCACCCTGCCTTCCAAAAAAAACGATTTAAAAGCGATAAAAAAGCCTTTTTCCCCCCAAAAATAGTCAAAAAAAATGTCCACAGTTGTAACTAGAAAAAAAAAAAAAATTGTGGTCACAGTCTATGGCGATGAAAAAAACATTTTTTTTTTGAATAAAGTGTTTTTATTGTTAAAAAGCATTAAAACAAAAAAATACAAATTGGAAAACGCTGAAAATCATTAACCGCTGAGTAAAGCTAGAAGTTTTTTCATACCCATTTAACCGCTGAAAAAGAAAAAAAATAAAAAGTACTACCAAGTTGCTTTTTTTCAAAACCCCTCACAAAAAACCTTAAAAAAAAAGGGATCAAAGCTCAATGAACCCCTTTATGATCCAATAAAAAAGTAATATCCTGCAAAAAAAACCTCTAAACGCCCAAAAAAACAAGCAAAAAAAAAAAAGTTAGGCTCTCAGCATGACGACAAAAAAAGGCCCCAGTTTTTTCTAAACCATTTTATGGTAAAAGAAAATAAAAAAAAAAAAAAACCCTATATAAAAATTTTTTCTTGTAATTTTTAACACCCCCCATAGAAATTTAACCCTTCATTTATACCCACGAACGCTATAAAAAATGGCCCAAAAAACAATAGCAAAAAAGTGTTTTTCTCCCCTTTTTTCTGGCCCTCTAAAAAAAAAATGTGGAACCCTTGCACCCAAATTGCAAAATACACTCCTAGTGAGATCCATGAGGGGGTGTTGATCCAAAATGGGGCAACTTCTGGAAAGGGTTTTCACTGTTCTGGTACCTAGGGGCTTTGCAAATGCAATTTGGCCCCACCAAAATTGTTTTCCAAATACCAATAGCCCCCTCCCTTTAGCCCTCCCATGCCCCCCAAACAAAATTTTTACACCCATATATAGGAGTTCCCAAAACTTAGAAAAATTGCTAAAAAAACTTTGGGGTATTTTTTTTTTTTTCCAGGTTCCCTTTGTAAAATAAAAACCTTTTCAGCAAAAATTTGCAGATCACTGGAAAAAAAAAATTAATTTTCCACCTAAAGCTAAAAAAAATTATTAAACACCTGTGGATTGATTATCACAACTTCCTGGATACATTCCGGGGGTGTAGTTTCCAATATGGGATATTTTTAGGGTTTTTATTAAGTTTTGCACCTTGGGGTTTCACAAACCTGAAATGGTCTTAAATAAAATTTGTTTAAAAAATGAGACCCCAAAGCCCCGGTAGGTGCTCCTCCACTTGGGGCTTGGGGGTTGAAAAAAATAGGCATAGGGCCACATATGGGAATCGCTAAGAATGGCAGAATCTGGGGAACCGATATTAAATTGCATTTCCCTGGTCTCATCTACCATGTTCTTGTGAATAATGGATAAAAGTTGAAAATCTGCCAAAATCTGCACTTTGCTTTAATTCCTGTGAAATGCCTAATGGGTTAATAAACTTTCTAAATGCTGTTTTGAAAACTTTTAAAGGGGTAATTTCTTAGTTGGAGTCATTTATGGGATATCTAACTTTCAGATCCCCAAGCCACTCAGAACTGGAAAGAGCTTTAAAATGATCAATGTTACAAATTTTCTTGAAAATGTGAAAAGTTACTACTAAATTTCTAAGCCGTCTAATGCCGTAAAAAAAATTTAAAATGATGCCCAAATACAGAGCATAGAAAATGCTAGATATAAACTATTTTGTGGTGAAAAAATTATTTGTCTTGCACGCAGAAATTGTAAAACTTTGCAAATTACAAATGTTTCCAAATATTCAAGAAATTTTTGTATTTTTCACAAACAAAAGGATTCTATGGACCAAAATTTCTTACTAGCTTAAAGCACAATGTGTTACGAGAAAAAAATCTCTGAATCCCCATGGATAGGTAAAAGTGTCAAAAAGTCATTCTCACATAAAGTGACACATGCCAGATTTAAAAAAAAGGGATGTGTCAGGAAGGCCAAAACTGACTGGGTCCTTAAGGGGTTAGTATATAATTAAAAAAGATATTCTCCCACAAAATAACTTGAATCATATCCTAAAAAACAAAAGAAAGCCAGGATAGTTAAATGGCTAATAAAGCCAACTCACAGTTTGATGATCACCAGATGACAAATATCCTGGAATTCCTGAAGGAAAGGTCCGTTTCGATGCACCATTGACGTAGTAAATCCTCCAGATGCTGATAAAAAGAATAATACAAAGGAAACATGGTGGAAATATACCTCCTCTTACCCTTCCTAACAACGGGGGCATCACCCCGAAAAGGGCGGCTCCATTTACAGCACTCACCCTACAAAAAAATCTATGTCATAAAAGTGCAAGGAAAAATCTTTATAATATCTAAAAATGCAAAGAGGAAACTTTTTGGTAAGCCCAAAAAGTAAAAAAAATTACAACATCAATGGTGCATCAATAGGTAAAATGCAAATTACATGCATTATCATTCATGTATGACACCAATTTAGGTATGGACGCTACATCGTGACCCCTTACAAACAGCAGGTCATCGATGTCGCGCCCATACCAGTGGATACATGATCCATATGGGTTGTTAACACTATACATGGCGTGGTATTCTCACCACATCATGAAAATGTTAGCTATAGAGGGCGAGGAGGTAGCCTCCATGGGTGTTCCCAACAGTTGCACATAAAATTGATTGTCAAATTTAAATTAGTTATTTTTTAAAAGGAATTAAATACTTTCCAATATGAATATTTGCAACTCTTCATCATATCTGCTATATTTTTTTTAGATGAAATTCTATAGCTACTCTAACCAAGTCTTGTGGTATACTGGAGTAAAGACTACAAAGGCTACATCCAAACTGACCCACATATAATTTTCAGACCATTGGAAATTTTTAAGTGTTTCCAAAACTGGCCCACTGTCCTTTAAATATCCTGGCATGGAATGAACCAGCGGTTGGAGATATTGATCAATCTACTCGCTCGCAAGTGTCTCTCCCAAGGCATTATTTCCCGCTGTAATGGGGCGCACACTTGGGGGGAATACTCCCTTGTGTGGTTTTGCAACCCTATAAACATGGGTATTCTTGATTTTTTATCTCTACATTTTTTTTGTTTTTCGGTTTGTAGAACCTTCAAATTCCTCTCCATGGTTGCCTGAAAAGCATCTAAGGCATAAACCCGAGATTTTAAAGGGTAAAAGGAAGGATTACACATGTCATGCTGTATGCAGGCTTCCATTTTTTGATTATTGACATTTTCTGATTCCAACGATCTCATGTATGAAAACTGTTTTGGTCTAAAACTCACTTTGTTGCCCATATCAACCAATCAGAGCACTCCTTTCATTTCATATAGTGCTCTGGAAAAATTAGAGGGGCACTTTGATTGATTGCTATGGACAACAAAGGCAGTTTTAGACCTTGACAGTTTTCATACATGTGACCCAAGTCTTTTAACATCATGAAGGTCTGTTGTTCTTTAAATGTTAGTTCTTTGTATTCATTGACAGTTTCTTTATCTTCCATATAGCTACATGGTTCTGATATATCTCTTTGATCCTTCCACATATTTATGGAAGAACCTCTTGACTGTTAATAGTCAGGAAAATCAGTTTATGTCCAACAAGGTGTTAAATAATTGAACATTTCTTGTAGGTGAAAAATCAAGTCCTTTTGGTAGAATTTTTACTTGTGCTTGTGTTAATATAGTTGGGGTCCGGATCATGATATTGTTTTCTTCCTGTATTTTTTAATTTATTATTTCTTCCTCATTTGAATTTGTGGTTGTTTTTTCTGGGGGTGCTTTCTTCCACCTCGCTTGTGTCGTTTTTTGGAGTATCCTCTGAACTTTAAAATTTCTTGATTATTGCAAAGGTGGGCAATTGATTTAAACGAAGTGGAATTCTTTTTTGAATTTAGGAAAACTTCGATTCGAACGAAATGGAAGTTTGGGAAATTCGGGGAAGAAGCGTGTTTTTAATTGAAAATTTTTTGGCCGCAAGCACAGGCGGAAGGGGCAGAGAATTCGGGGGAGGAAGAAAGGGAGGCCCCTCAATGACATGTGCAGAGATAAGCCAAAGAGCGGGGGATTTTTGTGATCCCCGACTTTATAAGTCCGGACGCGACGCGGGTTTGCTCACACTCTCTCTTTGTGCTGTTTTGAGCTTTGCAGGGATCTCAACAAAAAAATTTTGTTGTTTTTTTTTTTATTTTTTTTTTTTTTAAACTTTTTTTATTGCATTTTAAAACATTTGAACGTGAAAACATATCTCTGACTGTAACAGCAGTCATTTCACATTTTTGCAAAATTCTCCGGGCCGGGCCCTGGAATATTTGAAAAATACAAAAAAGAAAAAACATCAAATAAAAGGGGTATAAAAGAAATTAAATTAAAAAAAAATATCAAAACACAAAAGTGAACTGCGTCCATCTTTCTCTGTGCCGTGCGGCCCCTAATGAAACCTCATACTCAAGTCCAAGTCCAAAGTTCCTCAGACCTAAGTCCCCCCACGTCCCCCAGATTCCACCCCTACGTACCAACCGGTATATTTGAATCGCTAAGGGCTTCTATCTCTCTGTCGGAAAAATGGATTTAAAAGGTTCTCCAACGTCTGAAAAAACCCGGGGGTTCGGATCTCCTTACGCCTTCTGTCCCCGTCGCCCCGCTATAAGATAATCCCCCAGTGCTTTATGCCCCCGGAGTTTGGCAGGAGAGGGGGGCTTCAGCCATAACTGCAAGGGCTTCGTTTTGCTGCCAAAAGGGCAATGTGAACTTTTCCCCCCGGGAAACCCCGGGGGGGTGAGCTGATCTCGCCCCCCTTCCCCCATCTCTGGAGGCCTGGGGCGTGGAAGTTTCAGGAGTTCATAATGTTCTCTGGGTGACCCCGAAGTGAAGCTGAATGTATTTAAAGGGGATTTGTCCGTAAGCTTGTGAAACGCATTCCCACAGACCGTGCCATAGGCCCTTTTATGTGTGCCGCTTTTGGGGGCATGCTGAAAATCTATGGGGGAATTTCGAGGGGGGGGGAGTTTGAAGGGCGTAGATGGCGTTGTGTATTATTTTAAAGAAATTTTCCCCCGCCAGGTCTGCAGATGATGTTTTCCTTTGGTACAAACCCTTCGGATCATATCTGGGATCTGGGCTTACCAATCGGCACTCCAGTGTGGAATGCCCGAGAACTACCGTTTCCTGCCCACCTCTTGTCAGCATGAGCCTCGATAGACAATTGTCTCCCGTGAGTGGGTGACAAAAGTGTCAAAATGTTAGGGAGGGTTCCCTTTGGAGATTCTCTTAGTCTCCCATTACAGA
The DNA here is from genome assembly GCA_025379985.1 of Phyllomedusa bahiana. Taxonomy (NCBI): domain Eukaryota; kingdom Metazoa; phylum Chordata; class Amphibia; order Anura; family Hylidae; genus Phyllomedusa; species Phyllomedusa bahiana. The sequence continues at coordinate 5,400 of JAODAL010007066.1, forward strand.
AATGGAAGAGCTGATAGGCACCCAAAAAGCTGGTTTGGGTAAGGGAACCTCTCGGCATCCCAGGGGCTTTAGCCTCTCCGCAATCACATGCATTAACTGTCCCGCGTTGGCCAACCTGCCCCCCTCCACTTCCTAACATGGGTTACTCACCCAGCGGAAATCAGGATGACCCCAAATGGGCATTCCTTGGAGAGGCAAAGGGAAAAGGGGCCCAAGCTTTCCCTAAAACTTTTTCCCAGGCCTTATTTTTGGGAAAACAATGGAGAAAATTAATAGAAAAGGCAGCTTAGGATTTTTAAATGGAGAAAGGCCTGTGGGTCCCAAGGGCGCTTAAATCTCTTTCTAACCCCAAATTTGAAAAGCGGGAGCGCCCCCCCAATCCAGTCTAGCATTATCAAACAAGCAGGTTAAAACCCCCCTAACACTGGAGATTCAGCCCGCCTGCACTAACTGGTAGGATAGTTTTTGGGCAATTGGGGGTTTTTCCCTCCCCATATAAATTGGAGAGGCATGATTTAATGTGATTGATGTCTTTTTTTTTTGAGCAGGAAATGGGAGGGGTTGTAGGGGGTATAGCAGCGTGGAAAAACCCACTTTATGGGTGACATCTACCGGCGAGGACAGTGGCAGTGGGGTCCAAGCTTCAGGCCCTGGGGATTTATTTTAAGAGGGGGAATTTTTTAATTATACATCGATTTGGAGTCCGCCCCACCTTGTACCCAAATAATGATGTTTTCCCTGAGCCCGGGTAATGTCAAAACCCATGTTCGCCCACGGGGACTTTTGATGTTGGGGCCAATTTCAACAATTACTCTTGGGGACACGTTTCTTATACCCGATAGCGGCCAAAATATCGAGCAACCCAACTGGAGAGAGTGGGTGGGGAGCAGACAAAAATAGTATGAGATGGTCCGCAAACAAAGCGGTCTTCACCTTTTTGGGTCTCCTATTGAATCCCCAGAAGAGGTCAGAATCCTCAAAGTCCCGTGCCAAGGGTTCAAGGGCCCCAAATTAAAAAGTAGGGGAAAAGTGGACATCCCTGTTTTGGGCCCTTTCTGGGGGGGATTTTTGGAAAAGGGAGCCCGGGGTATAATTTGGGCTGTGGGGCATAAATGAGGGCAGAGAGGAAGACCTAAACGCCCCTTTTAATTTCCCCCGGGAAACCAAGAAAAACCAAAGCATCCCATCGCACGTTTCAAAGGCCTTTTCTGCATTAGGGCCACGGACAGGCCTTTCCGGGCAATGGCTTGTGTCGGACCCTTTCCCAAATACCGCTAGCACTTTCCCTGATTTTTCCCACTGCGCTTTCCCTTGATAAAACCCTTTTGGGAGGGTCAATCAATTGCGGCATAAAACCCGGCGAGGCGGTCACAGTATTTTAGCAAGATCTTCGGGTTTTCAATGCTTGGGGGGAAGGGCCTTATGATGCGGGGAGCAGCGGGTCTTTCCTTTTTCGGGAAAAATTTTAATGTTGCTTTTTTTGATTCTGGGGAAAGGCTCATTATGTAATTGAGTTGTAATATTGGTGAGGAGGGGGGTGTCTGACACTCAGGATTTTTTTTTCCCTCCCCGGAAAACCCATGGCCCGGGGGGCCTTGCCCTGCCTTAAAGTGGTGAATAGCCATCTTGACATCCCCTCAGATGCCCCATTCAGTTTTCCCTCTGGAGATCTGACAAGTGCGGCCACTTTGGGAGAGGAACGCGTCCACCCTCTGCTTGAAATTGCCCCTTTGATGAGTACATGTGGCATAAAATTTCTGAGGGGTCATTAATCTTTGTGGGTCAAGGTAATAGTACCTTTCCCGGTTGGGAGATTGTATGTGGCGTTTGGGGCCCCCTTTTCATACCGGGGAAAGAATTTCCCCAGATTTGTTTCCATATTGAAGAGTGTGGAGTGAAAATGTGACCTATGTTTTCCTCTGGCGATCTGCCCAGAGGAAAAACCCCCTTTTGGCCTGTTCCCCTTTCCCCGCTTGAGTTATCGAGCTATCTCCAAGATAGGTCTTATAGGTCTCCCTAACTCTTTTGAGCAGTCAGGTACGCCTCCTTCGTTTGCGTTTATAGACGAGGTATGGGCTATGCCCCTGCTCAATACCGCCTTGCGGTCCCCAAATTATAGTGGGGGGTTGCCCCGGTGATTCGGGTTTTGGTCCAAATAGGTCATCCCCCAACCCCTAACCATCTCAGCGAAAGAATCGGGCTTTGCGAGATAGGCAGGGAAATTTCCCAAAAAAATCTGTACCCCCGGAAAAAATTCCTTAAGTTAAATGAGATTGGGGGAGTGCAGAGTGACCCTGTTCAGAATTTTTTTCATTTTCGACTCTGGGTTGGGAGGAAAACCCGAAAAAGACCCCCTAGACCATGCTGGTAACCGGGGAAAGTAAGTGTAGTCCGTTATCGGGACTTCGTTCTCTCCAGCAATCATGAAAGACTAGCGGGGTCATGGGTGGCCTAAGATCCCTTTTGGTGTGGAAATGCCCTTGCTGTTCTTGGTGCCGGCCCTCCCCTTCTATCTTCACCTGATCAAACCACTGCGTTCATGTCTCCTCCCAAAATTTCGATGGTTTTTATCGGGCAAATCCTCTCTGAACTCCTTTAAAAAAAAACCTGGGTTTGACCATTGGGGCCATAGATATTAAATAGCTTAGGTCCATTCTCCCCTTTAAGACCTAGATAGAGGGCTCTACCCCCCCGATATGTCATGTAAACCCGCTCAAATGGAAAAAATTTTTGTGAAAAAGGTGACTACCCCCCCTGCCTTCCCCGCACGGACGGGGACCCAAAAGGGGTGGCCCCCCCCAGCTTCTCCCAACGTTAAAGTCATCGTTTTCAGATGTGTTTCCTAGGAGGACCACTCGGGCGGAGCCTTTTGTGCCCGGATCACTTTAATCCCTTTATTCGGGGAAAGGAGCTCCTTTTTGGTTCCAGGGAAAAGATCCGCATTAAAGGATTTCTATATGGGAGAGCGTGGGCGGGACTGAGTTTGGAAAAAGGGGCTTTTTGACAGTTTTCTGGGGGATAACAAAGAATGTAAATGGACGCATAAAAATTTAAACAAAGTCAACAAAAAAAGGTAAACGGGGCAAAAAAGCTGTAAACCTTTGCCAAACGGCAAGAACATCAATGACGCTGACGGGGGGGCTGTTTTGCCCGCCTTTTTAAATTCTTGGGAGGGCTCCTTTTCCATTAGCAGAAGAAACTTTTCCCCGACAGAACCCGGCCCCCCCCCCCGGGAAAAAAATCCTTTTAAATTTTAGGTTCTCAGGATTGGCCTATAATCGTTATGTGAAGGAGCACTTGCATTCAAGACAGCTAGAAAGACCCCCCTGAAAACCTCGCCTTCCACCAAGGGGAAAAGACGAAAGTGGTCATATGTCCATCCCCTCCCCGAACCTATCCTCGCCGAGAGGGTGACCTTCCTCAATCAGGGGTAGGTCCCGTCGGCGCTCCGTTCGGTGGCGGCTTTCTTTTGGGCGAAAGTGGAGGTGGTGACAGAGATCACGGCGAGCCCCGAGGTCTCTTTCTGTCCCTCCTGGAGGGTTAAGGGGATCGTGCAGTCGCTCGGTGATCGCGATGGGCGAGCGGGGGTTTTGGGGAGGGTACGCTTGGGGCGCAAAGGCGCCAGTCCTCTTTCCCCTTCCCGCCCGGGTTAAAAAACCGGGCGGGGCCCTCGAATCCAGCACCTTGAGGGTGGCCGGGTTGAGAATCTGAAAATCGGATCTTCTGTTGAAATTGCCGTACGAGTTTGTGAAGGCGCGCCCCTTTTTGGGGGACTCTGCGGAAATCTTTAAATAGCAGCACTTTATGCCCCTGGGTAGTTGGGGTTTTTGACCTGTGATATGCCCCGGATTTAGCCTTTTCATTAAATCCAGGAACTTCATTTCACAGTGCGGCTCTTCTGCGTTGCTAATTTAGATGCTGGGGTGTTCTTCCCTCTGGGCCTACTCGGTGTATTTTTCAATACGGCAGCCATGGTTGATGCCCCGGACAGAACAGCTTTCGGGGAGGGGGGTTGTTGGTCGCGCTTTTTTGAACGATTCAGGGGGACCCATAGCCCCAGGTTACTCCGCTGGAGCGTTTTCAAGGTTTCGAAAGCGTTTTTGTTCCCAGTTGTGCCTGGACAGAGTTTCAGGGGTGTTCAGGTGCTGTTGCGGTCTCCAGGTCATTTACTTGTTCTCTAATTTTCGAGTCTGGCAGGGGAGTTGAACATCCGCTGGTTGGCAGAAGGCCTGGACGGTGGTTCAAGGCCGCTTGCAGGTTGGTGCTATTTGTCTTGCCACTTCTGTAGCCAGGGGCTTGTAATCAATCGGCACAGTGCAGGCTGGGGTCAGCGACTCTGGGATCCCTTGGGGGGGGTTCCAAGGATCCTGCGTAGTCCCCATCCCCTTGCTGCTGCTGGCACTGCTGTGGGCCCCTTATTTCTCTGGCTGGCCGTGGCCGGCGGAAACCATTTTAGGTGTAACTTGCGGCTGTTCCCCGGCAGCTCCCGGTCTTTTTTTTGGGGGCTACGGAGTAGATATTTCTCCTCAGGGGTGGGGCTGTCAGGGTTTTGGGGGGAAAAGTCCCCCTGAATGCCCAACCCGTCCCCTTGCAGTCGCAGGTAGGGCTCCATGCTGTTAGTAAAAGTTTATCTGGGGGCGTGTCCTTTAAATAGCAAAGGAGTGTATGGCCCCAGGCCCCTTGTTGCAGGCTGGGTGGCTGATCGCGGCAGGAGGTACGTGGGTAAGCCCTCGTGCGGTGCGGACGTGCGGCGGGCAGGCTGTTCAGGGTCCCCACTCCAGGGGTTAGTCGTCTGTGCGGGGCTGTACAGGGGCGCAGTGGTTTTTCCTTACCCCCCACTCGGGAAATCGGCGCTCCCTGCGTTGTTGGGGCGCCGTCACCCTTTCTTCCCCCTTTTAGGAAGCAGGCCCGGCCCTTTCGCGCCCCTTCTCCCCCTCTTGAAACCGCGGTGAGCGGCGAAGTCCGCGACCCGGGGGCTTTGCGGGCAGTAAGTCCGTACCCGGGGAACAGTGCCCACGGTTTTTCTGGGCCCGGTAGCGCTGCTTTTAGCAGCTATGGTGGGTTTCTATGCCGGCGGGCGCGGGGAGCCGATCCCCACCCCCTCCCCATGCGCCGGGGCCGGGAAAGGAAAATTCCATAAATTGTTTTTAACAGCGATTTTTTTAGTGTGTCATCTTTTTTTCAGAGACTGCTTTCTTTTTGTTATAATTTTTTATTAGTTTTTGGGGGATTGTAATTTAAAACCGTGTGGGTCCAATTTTGCTCCATATCATTTTAATGCCCTCTGGTCAGTTTTGGAGCAATTGAATATCCAAGGGTTGTCTAAGCCTGTTTGTGCTTTTTTATTCAGTAAAAAAAACGGGGTTTTTCAAAAACCACATCCCAGCAATTTTTTGCTGCTGATTTCTGTAGCGCAAATTTTTATCCAAGGGTTAAATTTAAACGTGTTTGTGCTTTTGTAGTCGTAAAATAAAGGTGTTTTTAAAAGCCAAGAGAGGGAATTTTTCCCGATGATTTTGTAGATAATTTATATCCAAGGGTTAATTAAGCGGTTTGTGTTTTGTATCAGTAAAAGAAACGCGTTTTTACAAGCTACTACCCGTAAATTTTTTGTGCTGATTTTTTGTAGTGCAGTTTATATCCAAGGTTAATTAGGTTTTGTGCTTTTGAGTCAGTAAAATAAAAGTGTTTTTAAACGCCAAAGACGAGGAAATTTTTCCTGGTGATTTCACGAACGCAATTTATTTCCAAGGGTTAATTAAGCGTGTTTGTGCTTTTGTAGTTAGCAAAATAAACAGTGTTTTTAAACGCCAAAAAAGGAAAAAATTTTCCCGGTCATTTTTTGTAGAATAATTTTTATCCAAAGGGTTATTTAAGCTGTTTTGCTTTCTTTTTAGTAAAATCCCCGGTTTTTTAAAACACGCCAATACAGTTAAATTTTTTTTCCCTGGTGATTTCTGTAGCGAAATTTTATACCAAGGGTTACCCAACCCTGTTGGGGGTTCTTTTGGAGTCAAATACAGGGTGTTTTTAAATATACGATATCTTCATTAACAAGTTGTACATTTTTGAAACAAACAGTATTCAGACAAGAGGTGGCAGGCTCTTCACCTCGAGTGGCAGTGGCACAACTTTCCCTGGAGCAGGCCGGGTCACAGCACAGTAAGGGGGAATCGCAGCGGGGGTCATTCGGTGAGGCCAGGACTCCCGGGTTCATCTGACCCATGTGTTGCCCACAACCGGGGTTTTCTTGTTTTGGTTACTAGGTCATCCATTCCCCCCAAAATACATCTGACAACCCAGCCAGAGCTTTTTGGCTGGGGTTGTCAGGAAATTCGGTGAAGTTGGGACATCCGAATAAAAATCGAACAATCAATCAACTCTTACACAAACTAGGGTGCCTGCTGAAACCTTTTTTAAAGAAGGGTAATCAACAGGAAGGCTACAAACAACTGTGTTCCACATAAATTTTTTGTGGCTCTTTAATGCCAAGCTCATCTGCAATGGATTTAGTGCTTGAGTTCCATGCCACGACCTTTTATGATTTTCTTCTGATTTTATGTGTTTTCCCTACTTTTCCCCTGCATATCATAGTGTGAGGATCTGAAGTTTTCTTTTTTCTGGGAAGTTTGTATGAAGTACAAGAATCTCCTGTTCTCAAAATAGAAAATGATTTTACTTTATCAGCCTTTCTTATGTTATATTAAGCTTTTTTTTTTTTATTTTTTTTATTCTAATTTTCTTTCATCTTATTTTTCATCATTTCATAAAATTTTGGGGCCTCAAAAAAATTCATTTTTATAAATTTATTTTCTATATACAATTATCCCCCCCCCCCCCCCTTAAAAATTTATGTGATGGGACCAATTTATAGGGTTAAATATAGATTTAAAAGTCTGTCTTTTCCTCTTCCTTACTTTCGCTTCCTTTGCTTCACATACACAGACAAATAAAAAAATTCTAACTTTGAATAAGTACTATGTCCCAAGTATTGCACCTAGAGCTTTAATCTTATAAGCTAAAATTCTAATGTTCATGATATGCATTATAACACACACAACAGTTTCTGTTTTCTTAACATTAGGCAAGATTAAAGTTTGTAAGTTAAAGTATATAAAACATTGTGAATATTGACACATCTGCTAAAGGTTCAGATTTGAAACAAAAAAGGAAAGGAATTATAGATGTGTTTTATAGGTGTCAGCAACATGCTCTTTAAGCTCTAAAAGTTTTCTGGCACAAGGCTTTATTATTTTCCACCAGTCAGTCATTAACAATCTGTGCTCAAAGTTGACCCTTTAATGCTTCGGGGTCTTGTGGAGCTTTTTACCCTGCATTTTAACCTTTCTGCAAATCATCAATAAAGACACATCTATTATTCACATGAAATACAATATTTTTGAATATGTGGCCAAGAATTTACTTAATGTGGGACCCAGAGGTGTCATAATTAGAAGGAGAAGTGCAGAGATCAAAAAGGATTGGTAATTCATTATTCTATGTAATAATAAATTATGTGTTTTCAATGAGAAGTTGACGGCTTCTCATTAAATCTAAATGTCCTGCCAAACAATGGTATGGCTAAGTGAGGATGAATAAAACAGCAGGCTAATTTCATTTCTGCTGTATTCATTATCTTTAACTGCATCAATAACTATTGATATAAATGAGATTATGAGTGTGAAGCCTGGGGGCGATCTTCTTGGCACGTGGTCTTTGTATAAACTTGTAAATCACAAGATTTTATTTGTCGAGACTCATCAATTATTGAGGAAGGTTTACTATCTTCCAAATGCCCACTTCACCTTGGTAACCTGTAATAGCAGAACAGCCTAAAGAGGTTGTCCAGGATTAGTAAGGTAGATCTGCTTTTTTCCATCAAAACATTTCCACCCTTGTTCATGGGATGTGCCCGGTATTGCAGCTGACCTTTATTCAAATAACTAGACTTAAGCTATAATACAAGACTCAGGTCATGGACAAAGTTGGCACTCTTTCTACAAAATCAGTGCAATCTTTAAAACAATGCAAGTCTCTTTGTAAGATAAGAACTTATTGATAAGCAGAAAAGCAGTAAAATAGGAATTAGCAGCTAATTTAAATTTTAACAACATATGATAAAAGCGTTTACAGAAATACGCAATATATTTTATATTTAAGCCTGAGTTTAATTACACGGTCAAGGGCAGAAGTCAGGGCCGGCACAATATAGTGGTCACAAAATTCATACAAGAGGTCAGGACACACAGCAAACAAGAAGAGATGTCATGGGTCAAGCTGGGTCAGAGCCAAATAATAACTCACCACAGACTAGATACAGGGGCTCTGTAAAAACCAAATCAGGAGCTCTGTAAAAACCAAAACCACGGTCAGGTAGACCAAGAAAAATTTCGGCCACAACTGCCAGGAAAAGTGTTCAGGATGCAAAGAAAAACCCACAAATAACATCAGCTGAAATACAGTACTCTTTGAAAACTAGCAGGGGGCTGTTTCAAGATGCACAATAAGGAGGTACTTGAAGAAAAATGGGCTGCATGGTCGAGTCGCCAGAAGAAAGCCATTACTGCGCAAATGCCACAAAGTATTTCACCTACAACATACCAAACAGCACAGAGAAAAGCCTCAAAACTTGGGGGTTTTTGTCTTCCACTGGATCAACACTTTAACACTTTAGCAACACTTTAGCACAATAGGCTGAACTGGATGGACGCATGTCTTTTTTCGGCCTGACAAACTATGTAACTATGTCACTTCTGGAACAAGGTAATTTGGAGTGATGAGGCCAAAATTTTACTTTTTGGTCACAACCATAAACGTTACATTTGGTAGATGTGTCAATGATGAAAGGAACACCATTCCTGCTGTAAAGCACGGAGGTGGATCGATGATGTTTTGGGTATGTGTGCTACAAAGGCACAGGAAACTTGGTCAAAGTTGAAGGAGAGATGAATGCAGCACGTTTTCAGCAAATACTGGAGACAAATTTGCACTCATCAGTCCGGAAGCTGCACATGAGATGTACTTGGACGTTCCAACATGACAACGGTCCAAAACACAAGGCCAAGTCGACCTGTCATTGGCTACAACAGAACAAAGTGAAGGTTCTGGAGTGCCCATCTCAGTCTCCTGACCTCAATATCATTGAGCCACTCTGGGGAGATCTCAAGCGCACAGCTCATGCAATACAGCCTAGGAATTTACAGGAACTGGAGGCTTTTTGCCAAGAAGAATGGGCAGCTTTATCATCTGAGAAAATAAAGAGCCTCATCCACAACTACCACAAAAGACTTCAAGCTGTCATTGATGTTAGAGGGGGCAATACATGGTATTAAGACTGGGGTATGTGAACTTTTGATCACAGTCATTTTTATCTTTTTGTTAGTCATTATGATTTAAAAAGAGAAAACACAGTAATAAATGGCTTCACCCAGCCACTATCCATGAGTGGAAAAAAGTTTTTGTGTTATCATTTATATTCTCTGAGAAAAGGCCAAGAAAGCAAATATTCTGCTGGGGTATGTAAACTTTTGAGCATAACTGTAAATATAGCTCCATAAATTACTATCACTGGTGAAAAATAGTAGCGAAGACTTAACCTTTAATAAAATTTTTTAAAAAAAACTAAAATTCCCACAAGTCGGGGTAAATGTGGGGAAGCCGCTAAGGACAAATATAGACCAAACTTTAAATAAATCCCAAAAATATCAACAATTGTGGGGGTAAGAGACTAAAAAAAATTTTACTACCCAGAACCCCCTCCAAAAGGGTGGGGGAAACTGACTTAAAAAAAGGGGGAACACTTCTTTTTAAAAATTATAAATTTCCCCCCCTTTAAAGCATGGATATGGTAAATTGTAAAGGGGCATAAATTCAAAGAAAAAACCCCCATACAAATGGTTTTGATCCAATAATTCCAAAAAAATTTCATCAAAAATTTAAAATTTTTTGGCATCTAGCCCGAAGATGTTACTGCGTTTCTTTTAAAAATTGAAATTTCCCTGACGTGTTTAAAATAGCTTTAGGGGCGATTAACAAGTTTGATAAGCAATCAATCTTCGTCATGGGTTGTGCAAAAAATATCCCTTGGTTCAATAAGGCATTCAATGATTCCCATGGAGTGGAAGAGATCAAAAGAATCACAGAGTAGATTTGCTGTTGCAGTACACTTACTACTAGGTACCTATTGCTTAGGTAATTAGTTAAATAGTAGGGTTTCTTTAAATACACAGGTAACAGAGAAAATTAATAAATATTTGAAGATCAGCATGCACATTGTGATAGACATCAGGGGATGATGCCTCTGCCTGCTGCTTTTGTACATTGCTAGCATTTTGGCTGTCACCAGGGACAGACAGGGGTATGGAGTCTCCCACAACGAAGACCAGCCTGCCTTGCGACGGGCTCTGGTGAATACCTGTGGGCTCCTTAGACTTTGCTCCCTGGGATGGTAATAGTCATCTCATGGAGACCCAGCGGATATACCACCTGCCCGAATTACAGTCTTTGCCTGATGTCCATGACCTCGCAACTGAAGCAGCTCAAAAGGGCGCATGTCAGGAACATATTTTTAACATGCTCCAGAACATCATAGCACATCTTCCTGTAGCCAATCCTGCACCTGCTGTAGCTCTGCCACCAGTTGCCATCTCTAATCCAAGCCTGCACATGCCACTACCACCTTGTCATGATGGGAACCCCAAGACCTGCTGCGGTTTCCTGAACCAGTGCAGGTGGGGCAGGGCCCTCATTTCCTTTTGACTGAGAAGGTGCATTCATTGTTAACCCTACTTTTCGGGAAGCCTAAAAATTTTGGGCCCACCTTTGGGAGCAAGGGCCCCATTGATGTTAAACCCTGTAAATTTCTTTGGGACCCTTTGTTTGTTTTTGAAACCCGGGTGCACTTCTTTTTGTTTTCCCTCTCTGTTTTAGAAAACTCATGCCCCTGTTGTTTTTCTTAAAGGAATTTAAAAGGGCATCGTGATTCCCCATGGTTCGGGTTTTTCTTTTTGAGAAGGCAGGCCTTTTAAACCATGGGTTTTTGAACTATAAAGGTCTTTTAAATTTAAAACGAATCAAGAACCGGGGGCCCCGCTACCCCTAATCTCTAAACTTTTGACGGTACCCGTGCTAAAAATTTGAAACAAACTTTTTGGGATTATAACCTATTTTATTGAGAAGGTGACAAATTTTAGAACGCCCCTTTAATACGGGACGGACATTTTGAATACTTAGTCATGTCCTTTGGTTTCTGCAATGCACCAGCAGTTTTCCAAGAGTTTATCAATAAGATCTCCCGAGACTATCTGTATACATCTGTCATGGTTTACTTGGATGATATCTTGTTGTTGTCTCCATACCTTATTTTCCCATTTAGCCCTTTTCCCTATGGTGTGGGTTTCTTGAAAGAAAACCACCTATATGCCGCATTGGAAATCTGCCTATTTGAGCGGTCCAACTTTCATTTTCTGGGGTATATTTTTAGTCTGTAAATGGACCCCGCCCAAATGTCTGCCATCCCCCAGGGCTGCTTATGGGTCTGTGAGCAAAACCAACGCTTTGGGTTTTCCCAAATTTCTACTGGCAGTTTATCCCACATTTTTCTTCTTTGGTGGTCCCCATAGTCACTTTAACTAAGAAAGGATACAACCACAAGCTCTGGACCCCTGAAACTGAAAGAGCTTTCTCCTGCCTAAAAGCAGCCTTATCCTCAGCATCCATGTCGCACAGTGGATCCCGATAAACCCTTCTTGCTTGAAGTCGACATATCATCTTTCGGGGCAGTAGCTGTCCTGTCCCAAAAGTCACCCAAAGGGTGACTCACCTGTTGGTTTTTATCCAGAACCTTCTTCAGTGAGAATATTAAAAATGGGACTGAAAACTCCTAGACATCAAGCTGGCATTAGAAGAGTGGCAACATTTGTTGGAAGGTGCCAAACACCTGGTGACTATTTTTATGGACCACAAAAACCTCCTCTACTTGCAATCAGCACAGAGACTTATTCCCTCTCAAAGTCTATTGGTCCTACATTTGATTTTGTCAACTTCGACCGCAAAAAAAACCTCTGACTTGCAACACATCATTGCTCCTAAGACCTGCTGACACGTGTCACCCATATGTTACCCCAAAATTTTCTAGGGGAAAACTTTTGGCCCCTTTGCATGAAAGGGAAACAGATCCTCTCATGGGGGCATGCCTCTGAATTGGTTGGCCACCCTGGAGTCCTCAAAATGGTTCAGCTGATCTCCTGACACTACTGGTGGCCAACTTTGCCCTAGGACACCAAGTACTTTGTAACTACCTGTAAGACTTGTGCTAGTAATAAGGTTCCACTCCAGAAACCAGCTGGTCTCCTGCTTCTGTTACCTGTGCTGGAAAAACTCTGGACTGGATATCACCTTTGATTTTGTCTCTGATCTGACGCTCTCTTCTAGCTACACAGTCATCTGTGTGGTCGTCAACCGCTTCTCTAAAATGGCGCATTTAGTCCTCTGTGGCCCTGCCTCCGCAGTTGCCTTTCAATTCTTTCGACACATCTGCCGTCTGCATGGTCTCCCTATGCATATTGTGTCAGACAGGGTGGTCCAGTTAGTTTCCAAATTCTGGAGTGCCCTATGTGTCTGGCTAATGTTGGACCTGGCCTACCACTGACAATACAACGGGCAAGTGAAGCGGATGAACCACATTTTATGTATTGTCACGATATGCGCCGTGGTCTTCATTCCAGACAGTGAGAACACTTGTGTCGGCCTTCCTTATACTGAACACCCTGCCGGCACCCACTCCCCTCTCCATGCTCCTGCGCTGCTCCCAGCCTCTGCTGGCATCCGGTGAGCGCACGTTACCTCCTTAGGGTGCATGCTGGCCCTTTAAGATTTAAAGGGCCAATGACTGGCTACCATCTGGGATTTAAGCAACTTCCTTCCTCTGCTCTGAGCCAGTTTGTTGGTGTCCGCCTGTTATCCTGAACTGTGCACTCTCCTGCTGTTACCAGCTGTACCTGCCGCACCTAGGCTGTTAACCCCTTGCTTGCCCCTTTCTCTGTTATGCCTCTGCCTTCCTTCCTGGTTCTTGGCCTGGGAATTTGGCTGTCACTGCAAGTAACCACATCATGGTAGTGACCTGGGAGCCCCCTACAGCCATGCACATTCCGCCTTGCAGCAGGCTCTGGTGGCTCCTTAGACTCTGCTTCCTGGCATGGTCTGCATCATCGCTCGAAGGTACCTTTCTTCGCTATTTTGTTTCAACACATTAAGATGACCGGATGAAGCTGTTGCCTTGGGCAGAATTTTTTTTACAAAAACCACGAGGGGAGAATCTACTAGCTCCCTTGTTCTACATGGTTTATAGGCAACAGTCGGCGATCTGTTAGAGATCACCGACTGTGGCGACTTTTTAACAGTATATATGTCTATTTTTCATTTTGCTGCTTATTGTATACTTGGAGAAATATTCCCCCTGAAGAACCATACTACAGATGTGGAACGCGTTGGGGTTTCTTTTACCTTGGATTACGCAGCGATTTTTTTTTATTTTTTTTCTTAGTGTTTTGTTTGTGAACCAGGGTATAGTCACCGATAGGTGGGGTCGTCCCTTTTGGGACTGGGTCCCTGCCTTTAGGAAGGGTTGTGTAGGGACTGGTAGGGTATCCGTTTTTTCAAACATATTTGGTGCTAGGATATGTTGCATCTGGATATACATGCTTGAATTTATGTGCGCCCTAATCATATGCCAGGGCTCGGTCACGGGAGTAATGTCACCTTAATTTTCTGTACTTTTATAGGATATGTATATATTTTTTTCGCTGGCTCACAACTAAAAAGAGGATACGTATTTGGTTTGGAAGCAATTTGCTATTGTATTTTCAGAAATCAAATTGTATCGGTTTAGCATATATTTAATAAATGTTAAGTTTTAGCTGTTTATGCGGTTTGTTCCCTTTTTGAGGAGACTTTTCATGGTTATTTTTTATGGGCAACACCCCAGATTTTTTCTCCCTATGCCAACATTCTCTCTTTCCTGCCGACATTGGTTTCTGCCTGCTGCTTCCTGCCCACTAGTGCATGCGTGCTGGTCCTCTCATATTTAAAGGGCCAGCGTGCTCCATCCAGCTTTTCCCGGACCATCATGGTTTGCCTGGGGCTTTAACATGTCACCTCTCCCTCTGCTCTCTGCCAGTTATTGGTGTTCCGAAACCCTATTTTGCGCCCTATATTCTTCTGTTGTGATTTCCCGGGTTCAGCCCTCCTGTTTTCTTGACTTTCTCGCCTGCCCCTGCCCTGACTTTATTGCCCTGTGACCCAAAAAAGCCTTTTTGCTTTCTTCTGTCCTCGCTAGCACTTGGCTGTTACTGCGAGAGCCTATTAGCTCCTCCACCATTTAGAGATTGCAAATGGGACACATTCCCACGCCTAACCCACGCCCAAACAAATTCATCACACCGGGACACGCTATAACCCCACCCCAACAAAATCATCCCCCCGCCCTCCAGAAGACCAGCCCCAACACCAACAGGGGCCCCACTGGGTCTGTAAATATGTATTTTTAAAAAAGGTAAGTATTTTTATACAGAGTCCATAAAAAAGCTTCAGACAATGTTCTGTGAATGTCCCCGGGCTTATAATAGTCATACAAGGACCCTTTTAATCCCGTTTTCGGGAAAACAAATACCCCTGTATGTTACTGCCACCCCAAGATTAATTTATCAATGATACTGCAATACAGGATAAATAATTCCCCACACCATGACAATTCAACCAGCTTGTACTAAAATAATACCAAAACACATGCCAATATCACATAATAGTAATGAATAATACCAAAAACCCCTTGCCCATATCCCACCACATAGGACTAAGTAATCCATGACCATTATCCCATCCATAGTAACGAAAAAATCCCCAAACAACCCTGCCCCTAGAAACTGAATAATACCACAAACCATGACCCATTCCACCACTAGTACTAAGTAATCCCCAATACCCCCCATATCCCTCCATATAATAAATTTAACCCCCAAACACCATGACCATTAGTAACTGATTAATACCCAACACCATGCCCACCCATATTCACCATCCATGTGAGAATAATACAGCCATATGATCCTAAATATGAACCTTACACTTACCAACTTCCTCCCAATACATGGCATATGGGGGGTAGTAGAGTTATCAAGGCTTACAGACGTATTCCCAACCTTCAGGGGCATATGGGGGTAGATAGCATTTTACACAGGTCTGAAAGACTGTGTTACACCATACGTGACATATGGGGGTAGATGCATTTTTTTTTTGAAAAAGGTTTAAGACTGTTATACCCCCAAAAGTGACCTATGGGTAGGTTCCAGTTCCCGGGCTCTGCAGACTGTATTACCACCTTCAGTGCCCCAAATGGGGGTAGATAGCAGTTTTTACACGGCTTTGCAGACTGTTTTTCCCCCATACAGTGACCATATGGGGGTAGATACCAGTTTACACGGCTCTGCAGAATAAAAGGGATGACAGTACAATACATTTAGTGACTCACGGTGAGTCTTCTCTTTTGGGGAGTCTTTCCCCCTTTCTTGTTCCCCCAGATCACCATGATGATTCCCCCGGGTTGCCCGCGTTAACCCAAAAACATTCAGATCTGCACTTCCCCGCACTCCCTACAAATTCCCCTTGTCAAACTCCTCATTGTGATGGGGGATGGGGAGTATGGGGCAACGGCAGTGGTCGGGGGGGGTTTTATAGAGTGCAGGTGAGAGTTGTTTTTGTGTTGAATAGGGGGGGGGTTTTGAAGAGGAGGAAAAGGCCAAGTTACAACAAATCTCCTGGGTGGGGGGACGAAGACCAACACCAGAATTGTGGTCCTTTCCCCCGCCCCCCTAGATGTCAGCCACGCCGTACCTTCAGGGGGGGGGGGGTTGGGTTTTTTACTTTTAGATTTGTTGTTTCAGGGAAGGTGCTCTATTTATAACTAACGGGCCCCCGAGGGCCCGGCCCCGGGGGGTTTATTTAAATAAAGTCTTTTTTTTTTGGTTTCTGTGTTTTTTTTTCCCCTTTTTTTTCCAGTGTAGTAATGGGGTGTCTGTCAGATGCCTCTTCATTACTACGTGGGTTTTGGTGTCAGCCTGCAGCAGTTTTTGTCCCCCCAAGGGCCCGGACCTAAACCCTGTACATTAACTCAATTAAACGCACCAGGGGTCCCGGGGGAAGAGCTGGGTAACCATCAAAAGTGGTCTCTAATGTGATGGTGCTTCGGGGGGCGGTGTGGGTGGTACTCTTAAAAATGGAAAGGGACCAGTATTATGGACCTTCTCATTTGATAGTATCAGGTCCGCTGTCGGTTTAAACCCCCGGTGGGTTAGGAAATCATGGGGGCCACGTTTTTTTTTTTTTTTGAAAAAAACATTCATTTATTGAGAATCCTACAGTGGGCACTCCTGTATGATTAAGGGGGGCCCGTGTGCAGATTTACTAAAAAAAAAATTTTAAAAAAAAAAACGACGTGGGGTCCCCCCCAATTTTCCCTAACCAGCCCCGGGGTTAAAACCCACGTGGACCTGATACTATCAGAATGGGAAAAACCATCGATTTCTGGTCTCTTCCCCCTTCTAAAAAAAACCAGCGCGCTGCTCCGAAAACAGACCCCCAATTAGAGGGTCCCACCTCTGACGGTTACCGGCCTTCCCCCTCCCCTGGTGCATTGGGTACTGGGGTTAAAAGTGCGGGGGTTTGGTCAGCCTTGGGCAAAAAGAAAAAACCGGCCTGATGAACCAAGCCCCGCGATAGTAAAGGAGAGGCCTCATCAGATACCCCCACTACTATCATGGAATTAAAGAAAAAAAAAACATACAGAAACAGGAAAAAAAACTTTATTTTAAATAAACACTCCCCGAACAACCCGCCCTCATTAACCATTTTTTTAAAAAAAATAGACACAAGTGTCCCAAAAGTAGTCCACCCAATCGCTTGTCCCCAAAGGGGGCCCGTAAAAAAGAAACAAATAACCCTACAAAATGGGGCATCCCCCGCTTTCTGGAGTGAATGCCTATCAGTGCCCCGGAAACGGATCATCCCCCTAGCAGGCGTCCAGGAAAAACTGGGTGTTTCTTGGGGGATGTCACCCAGCTTTCCCGGGTGCTGAAAAGCCCTTTTCAAGTGCCTTGGGAAAATTGGGTGACATCCCCCCAAAACATTGTCCGGGAAAAAAAGAGTGGCACCAACCCCAAAAAGCAAGCACCTGCTTCTGGACACCCGTGTGGGGGGGTTTTCCCAGTTTCCCGATGTGAATGAGTATCCAGCACCCCGGAAAGCTGGTGGCACCCCTCCCCAAGCAAGCACCTAGCTTTTTTGGACGCCTGCTTTTTGGAGGGTTTAAAATAACCCCCTTTCCCACTGCTGGATGTATTACATGTTGGCAACTTTTGAAAAAGGGAAAAGCATTGATAAAAATTTCATGGGCAGCCCCTTTTTGGTGCCCGCCCCCCCCAAAAAGCCACACCCACTCCGCCTAACGCATAATGGTTTGGGGAAAAAAAAGCAGGTAGATGCCTAATACCGGTAGTAGCCCCCCATAAAACCCGGTAGGCCCCTTAAGGCAGGGTGCCCCCCGTGCAAAAGGTTGATACCCCTTTTTTAGACAGGTAGTGCCCCCTTTAGTAGTCAGGGGTTGTCCCTTTATTAGTCAGGTAGTTGCCCCCTTTAATAGTCAGGTAGTTGCCCCCTTTAGTAGTTAGGTAGTAGACCCTTTGTTAGCCAGGTAGTTGCCCCCTTTGATAGCCAGGTAGTTGCCCCCTTGATAGCCAGGTAGTTGCCCCCTTTGATAGCCAGGTAGTGGCCCCCTTTAGTAGTCAGGTAGTGGCCCCCTTTAGAAGCCAGGTAGTTGCCCCCTTTAGTAGCCAGGTAGTGCCCCCTGTAGTAGCCAGGTAGGTAGTTGCCCCCTTTAGTAGCCAGGTAGGTAGTTGCCCCCTTTAGTAGCCAGGTAGGTAGTTGCCCCCTTTAGTAGCCAGCCAGGTAGTTGCCCCCTTTAGTAGCCAGCCAGGTAGTGCCCCCTTTAGTAGCCAGGTAGGTAGTGCCCCCTTTAGTAGCCAGCCAGGTAGTTGCCCCCTTTAGTAGCCAGCCAGGTAGTTGCCCCCTTTAGTAGGTAGCCAGGTAGTTGCCCCCTTTAGTAGACAGCCAGGTAGTGCCCCCTTTAGTAGCCAGCCAGGTAGTGCCCCCTTTAGTAGCCAGCCAGGTAGTTGCCCCCTTTAGTAGCCAGGCAGAGCCCCCCATGTAGCTAATAAAAATAAAATAATAAATTCCACTTACCTCACCAGGCTCCTGCAGCTCCGGACAGGCTCCTGCCCGATCTCCTCAGCGACGCAGGGGGAATGAGAGCAGCCGCGCGTCACTTCCCATGCGCCGCTGACCTGTATGTACCGCGCGCACTGGCGTCAGACATACAGGGGAAGGAGGGAGCAATCCCTCCTGCCTCCTCCCTGTACAGTGAGACGGGACGGGCGGGCGAGCGGACGCTGCGGCCGCTACACCCGCCTGTACGAGCGACCCGGCGGCGCAAGAGTAGCGCGCCAGCGCTACTCTTGCGCCGCGGTAATTTAAAGGACCCCCGCCGCCTGCAGGCGGCGGGAGGGATGCCAACTCCCCCGGGAGGGCGGGGGGGACACCAAATAGCGGGACCCCCCGCCAAAAACGGGAGAGTTGGCATGTATGGTTATTCAGCACCCGGGAAAGCTGAGTGGCACCCATCCGCCACAGAAATCCCCTAGCCGTCCTGGACACCCGCTGTGGAGGATTTTCACCCAGCTTTCCCACATGCTGGATAGGTTATTCAGCATCTGGGAAAGCTGGGTGACATGGTTCACAGCAGGCGTCCAGGAAGGCTAGGTGCCTGCTGTGGGGGATGGGTGCCACTCGGCTTTCCCGGGTGCTGGATAACGCATTCAGCATGTGGGAAAGCTGGGTAGGCCTTAGGGAAGGGAGGGAAAGTGTGTGTGGGGGGTCAGGGAGTAAAGGAGGGGTGTGTGGGGAAGGGGATAGGGAGATGGGGGGTCAAGTGGAGGGTCAGGTTGGTTCAGGGAGGAAGGGGTTGAGTGTCAGGGAGGGCTGAGTGGGGTGTCAGGGAGACGGGGGGGGCAATTTGGGGGACAGGGAGAGAGGGAGGGCTGAGTGGGGTGTCAAGGGGTCGGAGGGGGCGATTTGAGGGACAGGGGGGTAAATGGGGTGTCAGAGGTGGGGCCGAGTGGCGTGTCAGGGGAGAGGGGGGGGGGGCTGAGTGGGGTGAGCAAGGGGGAGGGGGCAATTTGGAGTGTCACAGAGGGGGGCTGAGTGGGGTAAGCAGGGGGGCTGTTTGGGGTGAGCAGGGGAGAGGGGGCCGTTTTTGGAGTCAGGGAGGGGGGGCTGAGTGGGGTGGCAGGGTGGAGGGGGGGCTGAGTGGGGTGGCAGGTCGGCCGTTTGGGGAGTGGGGCCGTTTGGGGTGTCACAGAGGGGGGCCTGAGTGGGGTGGCAGGGGGGCCGTTTGTCGTGTCAGGGAGGGTGGATGGCCGACTGGGGTGAGCCGTTTTGGGGTGTCAAGAGCGGGGGTGCTGAGTGGGATGAGCGGGGGAAAGAGGGCTGCTTTTTGGGGGGGCTGAGCAGGGGGAAGGGTGTACGTTTTTTGGGGGGCTGAGCAGGGGGGTTGTTTTGGGGGGAGCTGAGCAGGGGGGAGGGGGCCGCTGTGGGGGGGCTGAGCATGGGTGAAGGGGGCCGTTTTTTGGGGGGCTGAGCAGGGGGGGAGGGGGGCCGTTTTTTGGGGGGCTGAGCAGGGGAGAGGGGGCCGTTTTTTGGGGGGACTGAGCCACGGGGAGGGGGCGTGGCGTTTTTTGGGGGGGCTGAGCAGGGGGAGGGGGCCGTTTTTTTGGGGGCTGAGCAGGGGGAGGGGGGGTGTTTTTTTGGGGGGGAGCTGAGTGGGGGCGGGGCAGGGAGGAGGAAGAGACACTTACCTTACACTGTGTCCTCTTCCTCCTCCTGCTGCTGCTGGCTCCGGCCCCGCAGTCACACTGATCAGTGTAGCTGAGGGGGCGGGGCCAGCCCCCTGCAGGCAGTGACGTCAGGGGAGAGCGTCTCTATGACGCTTCCCCTGCGTCCCTGCTCTCTGCACCGGCCGCATGTGAGGGAGAGAGACTCCCTGACATGCGGCCGGTGATCGCGGACACTGTTTGCGCGTCCCGCGGACGCGCAAACAGTGAACTGCACAGCAGAGTCCCGGGGATTCAGGGCACAGGCCCTGGATCCCCGGGACAGACCCGAAAAATCGGGACACCTCCCAACTGTCTCGGGACGCCGGGCGGAGGGTACCAAAGCGGGAATGTCCCGCCCAATTCAGGACAGTTGGAGTATGATATTAGCAAAGTCTGGTGTATACCGTGAGACTCCTTAGCCTCCGCTCCTTGGCATATAGTCATCTCTCGCAGTGACCCATCCACCACCTGCCTGCATTACAGTATGTAGGATCACAATCAGTGAGCTTATTTATGACACTAAGGCAGGGCTGTATAACATGCGACCCACCAAAGGATTTCTAGTGGCCACAAACTGAACCACATAGTGGTGGGACTTGTGCAAACTTCATTCCAAAATGGGTATTTCAGGTGTCCCAGAGCATCTCCAGACAGTTTTAGCTACTACTTCTTGCCAAAATATGCAGGTGTGCTCTAAGGTTAGAGGTGATACCCTCAAATTTCATCCAAAAACTTTCACTTATTAACATTGTTTTAGGTACAGATTATCCCCATTTCAGGTTGGCTAATCCATGTAGGGTCTACCCAATGTGGAATTTGTTGTGTTTCTGTATAAAAAAAGAGATTTGTCACGTATTTTTTTCAGAATTGTGGATTTCTTAAAAAAAACAAAAAACAAAAAAACAGCGGATACCCACTGCAAACAATAGGAGGGAAATCCTAAATCTTTTGAGTCAACTGAAAATATATTTG
Organism: Phyllomedusa bahiana; assembly: GCA_025379985.1. Taxonomy (NCBI): domain Eukaryota; kingdom Metazoa; phylum Chordata; class Amphibia; order Anura; family Hylidae; genus Phyllomedusa; species Phyllomedusa bahiana. The sequence goes on from JAODAL010007066.1 coordinate 26,351, forward strand.
TCGATTACAGCAAGTTAAACTAGAATCTTCAAATTGAATTCAATATTTTGTGATAGTAAAGTTTGTGTCCTTTATTTTCAGAATTTTTAATAATTTCATTAAAATAACTTATCTTTTAAGGCAGATAAGGGTCAATAAAGAAGTTCACAGCAACACTCATGACTTGATTAAAGGCAGCCAGGTAGTGATTTCATAGTTAAGGAACACAAATTCCTACATATAATGATTGCATTTGTTCTATAATTCTGATCACTGTAGCGGTAGCATGCAAATGGAGGTGAGTCACCAAAATCTGCTGCATTCTAATAAGGAAGAAGAAAGATGGTCATTCACCGTTCTTCGGAGAGAAGACAGAAAAGGTCATTAAGAAGTCTATTTCTGTTTTAACTGGACATATCATTATTATTTCAATTTTTATGACAAGTGAAGAGGCACTAAACTTAAAGTACAAAGTTTATAAAAGCACTACCAAGAAAAAGAGCTGTCGATATTTTGTCCTTAAATCTTTCTTTAGACAGATTTCCCATACCCCTCAGAAAAAATAAATATTAAATAAATAATATTGTAGTAAAGACAGATGGGTCTATTTGAGTGATTTTTGATGGATGATAATTGAGTATTGTATATTTGATCTACATCAAAAGGTCTATTGATCCAGCAGTGGGAAGAGCCAAACAATATTTCTCTCTATCGGAAGTGGCTGTGGCACAAAGCATGATTTGGCCGACCCCTGCTCTCAAGATATAGGTGTGGGTCCTATATCATCTCCCGCCTAGACTACTGCAACATCCTTCTCTGTGGCCTCCCATCTAGCACTCTTGCTCCCCTTCAAACCATCCTCAACTCTGTTGCCCGTCTTATCCAGCTCTCTCCTCGCTACTCTTTTACCTCTCCCCTCTGCCAATCCCTTCACTGGCTTCCCATTGCCCAGCTAATTCATTTCAAGTTACTAACCATGACCTACAAGTCTCTTCATAAACTCTCCCCTCCATACCTCTCTGCCTTAATCTCCAGATATTTCCACTCACGCAATCTCCGCTACTCACAGGACCTTCTTCTCTGCTCTCCTCTCATCAGCTCCTCACATAACCGTCTCCAAGACTTCTCTCGTGCTTCCCCCACATTCTGGAACTCACTGCCCCAACACATCAGACCCTCCTCCACTTTCACCAGCTTCAAAAGCAACCTGAAAACCCATCTCTTCAGGATTGCCTATAACCTACAATAACCCCGCTGTCACTACACCCTTCACAATCATGTCTGCCCCTCACCTTCTGTCTGACTTATGTTATGTATGTAACCCCCCCTTAATGTACAGCGCCCTGGAATCAATGGCGCTCTAAAATAAATAATAATAATATGACAGTTATGGCACATCTTGTGGATATGCTATAAGGTTGGGATACTACCCAAGAACGTGTCAAATCTATTCCCAGATTTCAATGAGACAGTTCTAAATTTGTGTTACGTGATACTAGAAATGTGGATCAGATGCAAGTAATCTACAAATGCTTTTTATAAGAGTGAATTTTTTATTATGTGTCTCAGTTATAATGATCTTCTGGCTTAAGCTGAGCCTTTTGTGTTGTATCTGATGAAGGACTCATATAGAGATAACTTGGTTAGGAGTTCCGGCATCAGATATACTTTACCAGCATTGCTCAAAGGGGTTGTTCAGTTTAATACAGTAACATGTAAATGGGGACACTGTGAGGAAAAATAGAAAAAGATACCTGTTACTTACCTCACAGTCCCTTACCACTGTTGCTCCAGAGCTCCATTCGCCCAATAGGGAGCATAACCCTCTCCTGTGTGTTGGGTTAAGAACCTGGAAATGAAGAGGAATAGACCCTGGGGAACTCCGGAGTAACCAATCAGAGCTCCCCTTTCATTTCATACAGTGCTCTGAAAAGTGAAAGGGAAGCTCTGATTTGTTGCTATGGGCAACAAAGACAGTTTTAGACCTGGACAGTTTTCATTCATGTCACTCATTTCCTGGTCACACCTCTATAGCCAACACTAGGTTTTATACATGTGGCATAATATGTTCTACCAATTGCAGCTGATTACTAGACTGGCAAAGAATTTTGTATTGTATCAAGCAGTTCCAACATTCTTTTTACATAGCGGATCTATTCAGTGGACTCTCTGCAAATGGACATTCCTGTGTTTGGGTTGCTGTGGAAAATTGCCTAAAGGCCAAATGAGACTGTACTGTAGAGTCAGTGATGTTCCTTGGTCTCTAGGGCAGTTAGCCAGCTGTACTGTTCTCTTGAATCTGCGATCAATTAATAGAGCAGCAGTAATGTCTACTTAAAAGATGTCTTGCATACTGTAACATTACCTTGAAGCCAGAGCATATACTGCTGCAGTTCAATAAATGTTACACCATGCACATTCATTTGTAAATGTGTTTTTTTGTTAATACTTTTTAAAAATCCAATTTTAATATTTAACCTCTCAGTGACCAGTTCTGTTTTAACCTTAAAGATGCAGAATAGTTTAAAAAATTTTCATCGCACTACCCCGAACTTTGTTTTCCATCAATATAGACATGTATGGGCTTGTCTTTTGGGATGATGTGTTGTAGTTTTCATTGGCACCATTATGCATTATGCAGAAAGTGATTTCGCCATAGTTTTTTTGCATTTTGCTTTGTTACATCGTTCATAGCATAGTGAAAATGAAATGGTAAAATGGTAACATTCTTGGTTGTGTCGTTATCAACGTGGTGGTGCTATATATATATATATATATATATATATTATATATATTTTATATATATATATATATATATATTTATATATAAAACACATTCCAATATCAGCAGCACACTAAAAGAACTATCAAGAGGCACATAGGCATTTCTGCTACTCAGGATATCTGAAAAGTTTTTGAGGTTCTTAGTTCACAATTTTGATCAAGACTGCTTAAGCCAGGGGACCTCAATACAGGTTAGAACCTACACTAACGTTACCTCTCTTAGGCCCCGTTCACACGGCTTATTCACGCCGGATTTGCGAGCCGGATTGCGCTCGCAATTCCGGCTTGAATAAGGGGTGGGTGCGGGGCGGGCGGGGCATGGCCCGCCGGCCCCATAGACTTGCATTATCCATGGCGCGTATTGCGCCTGGATAATGTGCATGTCACTTTCTCCCCGCCCGGCAGATTCGCCGAGCGGGGAGGAGCGACGGAATCCACTGTTGTCTATGAGAACAGTGGATTACCGTAATTACTCCGACGGATTGGCGCCGTACTGCAGCGCAAATCCGGCGCGGAGCACGGCGCCAATCCGCGGCGAAATAAGCCGTGTGAACATGGCCTTAGGGTCTGTTCAGACCTCCACACTTCAGGGAGTGAAGGCTAGGTACTCGGCATTGATTTAAAAACCTGTGCAGGTGGGCGGAGTGCAAAAAACCAAAGAGGTGGCAGCCACTCCCCCATACGAAAGCAATTTCACCATTGTTTTATTTTATTTTGCATTTTGCGTTGTAACATCGTTCATAGCATACTGAAAATGAAATGGTAACTATTTGTGTCATTATCAACATGGTAATACTGATTTTATATATATATATATATATATATATATATATATATATATATATATATATATATTTATATATTATATATATATATATAATATATATATATATATATATATATAAATGTGTGTGTGTATATATATTTTTTCCCCCCACTTCTTGATTCTACTTGAAATCTTATTTATTACCCTGTGTGTGCTTTGTTTGCTCTCTCATGTTGAAAGCCTTGGGAGGCTTCAAAGACTTCCCTTGACTTCATACATAGCTATTTCCTGTCTGTGGAGATACATAGAACTACTAAGCTTTCTGACATAAAACAGGTGATGTAAAACTTTAGATGCCTAATGATACATTACAAATGTATCTTACTTTGGCAGAGATATTGTTTAGAATTTTTTTTTACATTTGCCAACCCCTTTAATTTTTTTTTAGTCTTATTAGGGAACTTCAAATTAGCAGATATGATATTTTGGTATGCCCAGTATACTGAACCATTATCCTCTCTCAGTGTAAAACTGACAGGAAATCTATTAGGCATGGCCCAATAAGCATAAAGCCTTAGCAGGCCTATTCACCTCTCTTGTCAACCCATAAACATTCTTGATTGTTTTTGTGCTGTTCACTTTATATTTTATTTACATGCACAATATTCCATAAGCATGTATTCAATCCACATAGAAATAGATAAGTGACAAGCTTCAATTGTGCAGTGACAATATTGATGTTTTGGCCTACATGGCCTTTTTCAAGTCATCCCTGAGCATAAGAAGTAAGGGGAGTAAACTGCAGCCATTGTGTATGCAGCGATGTTGACCAAGTCATCCAAGGGATAAATCTCCCAGGATCTAAGCTATCTCAAGCCTTGACCATAACAGCGGGAGGCTTACTTTTAACCACACTGCTACAATGTTTGCTTAACTCTTATTTACTTCTATGGAAGTAACAGAAACAGTGTAGTACAGTTCTCTCAGCTGCTATTATAATTTTGGCAACCTTTGACCACCACATTCTGATGCATATTCCCATCGTACCTATGATTGTCTGTGATGGAAATACAACTTTTAAGCTTCACATCATAGAATATCAATGAAGCATCATCAAAGAGATGTCAAATTTAGTGGTTTTTCCAAACCCACAAAATTTTCTACACATAATTTACAATTCAAACAAAATAACAAAAGAGGTAAGGTATAAAAATGTATTACAACAGATACTGTGGTGGGGCCATGAAGAAAAATACAGTCCTAAATGGATTACGTTTGCTCTATTTATTTAATATGTCCAGTTTCTGCACTGGACACAAGAGTGTGGTCAACCGCACACGTTCGCTAAATAGGGCAAACATAGTCAAATTATGACTATGTTTGCCATATAGAAGTCAATAGCTCAATCGTGGCCCTGCTATGGTATCAATTGGGATACACTTTTACGGTATCCCGACGGATACCACGTATGGGAGGCGAAAACTTTGCTTACCCCAATATCTGCCACCTCTTTAGCACAGCTGATGCTCTGGTCTTTCCTGCTTGATGCCTACTGATCATGTCACATCTGTGGTCCACGTGATACTACAGTCAATCACTGACCTCAACAGCCCCTGCTGTGCATGCAAGAAAATACTGCTGGGGCCAGTGATTAACTGTAGCCTCATCTTAACCATGGATTTAATGTCATTGATGGGGGATCTGCAGCAAATAATTGAGCAGAAGTGGTGCAAAAGCAAAGTTTTAATTTTATTTTAGAACAGTCCTGACCACTTAACATTTTTTAAAAAATTTGGGCATCCCCTTTACCTGGTATGGAGCCATTGTCCTTTTTTCATCGTCCCAAAAGATGTCCCTGTTGTTTTACAAACCACACTATTGTAAAGATAAAGCCACCGGGACACAAAAATTTTAAAGGTTAAGGTAAAATAAAGGAGCTTTATTTATTACAAAGGCTCAATGTCCCAAAAAACAAGGTGAAGGATGAAGGAAAGGGGGAAAAAAATTTTTTTTTTTGGGGAAATTTCCCCATTCATTTGGGAATTTTGGGCCCTCTGGTATTCGCCTTATCCCTTTTAAAAAGGGGGGTTACTTTTTAAAGCTTTTAAACTGGGGAGTCTGGTTTCCTTTTCCCAAAATACCAAAAAAAATAAAATTTCAACAATTACAAACACACAATCTACAAAAAACCCAAATATCAAAACTAAAAAAACTGTATAAATTAAAATATTTTTACCATAAAATAAAAAAAAAAAATGGGGGGAAAAAAAAAATAAAGAAAAAAGGGCAAATTGGATTCCAAATAAAAAAAAAGGATGCAAGTCCAACCCCCCAAAGAAAAAGGGCAAGGAAAAAAACACCACGTTTCAAAAGATAAAGAATTTTAGGGTTTTAAGTTTAAAAATTACTACTTTTTACGGAAGTTCACAGTGGGGTTTTTTCCTTGTTTTTTCTTTTGGGGGTGGGACATGCATCCTAAAATATTGAAACTATGGGGAACTATTCTTTAAAAATTTTGTGCATTCTTTTGGAAAAACTACTATATTTTATACAGTTTTTTAGATTTAAAATTGGGAAATTTTTTAGATTGTGACTGTTTGAAAATTTTTTGTAATTTAAATTTTTTTTTGTACTTTGGGATGGGCGCATCTAAGAAGGGCTTAAAAAGGACCGAAAACGTTAATGTGTTGGGCGCTGTAAAAAAAAAAAGTTTTCCCCCCAAAAAAAAAATTTTTTTTTGATCTAAGTGGTAAAAAGTAGTATAATTTTTTTTTGCGGGGATACATAGATTTTTAAAATATTTGGGATCCGGCCAGGCACCTTTTGAACAGATACCTCATGAGCTTGTGAAAGTTTTTCATGACATATCTATTAAATGGATACAACCATGGCCTGTGGGTAGGAGATCCATTAAATGGGTGCCTAACATTGCCTACATTTGCCTATAATGGGTGCCTACATTTGTCACTTATAGGCTATAATGAGGTGCATCTGGATAAAGCTCAGAATGTGTCCTATAACAAATTCCTATAACCAATTTCATATTGATCTATAGGTGATAAATGCCACTATTAGCCATCAATCACTGCCTCCACCCAACCTATATACTGGAACCATTTCCTGGCATACACATTAAAGATTGACAAAACACATGATGCAACGGATTCCTAGAAACTGTAGATCAAAACTCAAGACTCAAAACTAAAAGGCCACATGTCCAATTAGGGCTGCGCCATTTTTGGTGGATTTTGCGCAAAAAAAAAAAAACTGTTGCAGACTTATTTTCTATATAAATTAACTGTCATACACCAAAACTAGGCACATTTTACACCAAGCACGACGCATTTGAATGTGGCTAAAGTAGGCACAGCAAATATGCTAGCAATGATATGCTATGCACCTAGGTTATGCTATGTGCCTAGATTAAGCGCATCAATTGTACCATGTAATTCATACTACACGCCAGGTTTTTGACAGGTTCATCCATTCAGGCGCACTTTACACTCATTCAATGCGCCTTAAAAGTGGCGTCGCACCGCCTCTTTTCTCTAGTGTTATGCTAGAGTTAGCTATTAACCACTATAAATGACACAAGATAGATACAAGCAAGTTTAAATAATGCAGGCTTAGTTTTTATTGGTCAAGTGGCTGTGAATAGTTCCCATGCACTGACATCCTGGCTGGCAATGCTTTCTTATGGATAAAGCCTAGGGTAGCCGACAGGCTGCTAGCATGGCACACAATTGTGGCAAGTGTAAGAATAACTGCACTCCATCACATTTCTGCCCACCAGTGTTTTATTATGCGGCAGAAGTACCTATGGGTCCATCAGACACAAAAGATTAGCTGTAACCTGTGTACCACCTAGAGTTACACCATAGATTTTCCTGCTCTATTTTACGCAGTTTGTTCATTACAATATTATGCTTATCATTACATCTTAAACTGGTTTATAAAACAGATGTTCTATTCACCACATGAATTCAGATCAAATGTGCTGTAAAGATAACTAGCTAGAATATGTTATTGTGTGTCCTAAGCTCAGCAGGGATTAGGCCGTATGGTATTTGTACAGGTCAGTAATCCCTCAAACCTGCTGTCTTTCATAAGGCTTCATACAAGTATACTGTACCTTCAATTTTGCTACCACAGCATATAAGAAAGGTGAAATGGGGTTATGTGAGCTGTTCAAGATTGCCACCAATTTATGCGACTGAGGTAACATCTGTGCTGTTTTTTGTGGTTAATATACCTTTATTTATAGAAGATGCCATCCTGAGATGTTGCTTTGAAATGTGAACATTGTCGTATTCACACATGGCAATCAAGACTGTTATAGATGGGCTAGATATGTATGGCATAGCATAATAATAATCTTTATTTAATAATAATCTTTATTTATATAGCGCCGACATATTCCGCAGCACTTAGCATGCGAAGCTCCATGGACAGAAGATACTGGTGACTGTGGCACCGTATGACTAAGTTGTGGATAAGTCTCCAGCTTTACATAAAACAGGCTGTTGCCACCATTGTTAAGTTTGGGGTTCAGTATTTCGTTATAGTAAGTGAGACGTGTGTCGGCCACGTGTGAAGAGCCACCACTGGCAGACACCCAAGATTGGTGCTGAACAGAGAGAGATTGGAGATAGAAAGCTTAGACTGTTGATAATGACCCTAGCATGTAGACTGGTGCTTGGACTGTGGAGAGAGTGAGCCACTCAATTGCTATAGCTGACAGTTGGCAGCTATGGTACATAGTGCCGCTGGAGAGACAGCTGAGGCCAGAGAACTCCTGGAGCAGGAGTGTAACATCTATGACACCTGAGTTACCTGAGTGGGTAGCACTGCCACAGAGACTGTGCGCTGAGCTCTAGAGCAAGACCTGCTGTTGAGAGAGAGAGAGAAGATGAATGATACTGTATGCATGGTGTTGGAACCTTCTACTAGGACTGTGTACAATCGCCCTAGACTCAAAGAAAAGAGACAGAGTAATTACTGTCACAAAACCACCAATCACAATTGTTATTTAAAGTTTATGCCTCCATGTCAAAGCTGTCAAACACTGAGAACTTGTAGATATGTCCTGTATACTGGGACCACCAAGCTTGAAGTGCCTCATCTATATAGAATGTTCCTGAATTTACGAACTGGGCCTCTTGTCATACCACCATCAACCCGTAAGATAACCTGCACACAAGTGGTTAAGTTGCTATGCAACAATAACACTTTGACCACTACTAACAAGTAGAATCCAAGGTCATAAACAGGTGGTATTCCAGATATGAATTACTAAAAAGCACAATTTTTTGGGGAATCCTAACCCTCTGTTTTACAGATGAAAACGACAATAATTGCACAACATTTTTTGTATTTACAAATGTTGAAATGCTGAATAACTTAACTTAGTGCCAAATTTATTTTATCATATGGTGGATAATTTGGGTTGCATGAAGGATTTGGATTATAGCTATGACAAGAAGTGTTGTCTATGAAGCCCCCTGGTTTTTACCCTTTACCCTCAATACAGGAATCTGGTCTTTACTGCAGTGGGTTCCTGAGGAACAAACCATCCGACAGATCGGCTTCACTACGGAAAAAGGAACAGATATAACTTTCTCATTCAAAAGCTATAACTTGTAGCCTAAGGGCAAGTAATATACACTGTTTAGTTTTTGATTGTTTTTAATGGCATCTAAATCACAATCTGAAAATGTTAATAGTTCTTTCTGGGGTGGCTCAATTACTCATTACTTACGTCTCTTTTTTAAAAGACCTGTATTGTGTGCAAAGAAAATAGAAAGAAAGTTATTTATTTATATGTGCAAAAACAAAATAGAGGAGAAAAAAGAGAATAGTTTATATGGATAAGGAATTTCAAATGTTAAAATATCTAATTTTATAGTAACATGCCTAGTTAGATTTTAATTTTGAATTTGGCATTTATTTTCTTAGTCTGAATTACAAGGCTGGAATAAATGGAAGGAACCCCTAGCTTCACTCATATGTAGATTTTATATATATGCACCAATCAGCCATAATGAAGTGAGATAAAACAAATGTAGCAAAGATAAACTTGACAGATAATGTACCATGATATCATGGCACAGAAAGTTACCTAAACTTGTTCAATGTTTTAATGGCTTTTCTAAAAATAGTTAGAGCTAAACTTGGCTACATGAATAATTTCGTATCTGATGACAATGGCTCTTTTCAAAGGGCTGGATTATTAGGCAGCAAGTAAAAAAATAAAGTCTTAAAACTGATGTATTGAAAATAGGAACAATGGTCAAGAATAAAGATCCGAGTGATTTTGATAAGGGCCAAATTTTGCTTCAAAATTTGAATCAAAGCAACACCAATATTGAACGTTGTGTGGGGTGTTTGTAAGATGCTGGTAACAGGGGGATAAGGTATGCAGGTGTGTAGATGATGATGAGGCATACTACTGGTTGGGAAGGTGTAAAGGGTGCTGTGCATCTGACAACAGTTTGAGGTTTTGGAAGGCTTTTCTCTTGGCACTAATAATTGGGATTCACAATTACAATTCTTCCACCTAGCACAGTCTCACATGAAGATACACTTGGTATCTCCATAGATATCAATTCTTTTTTACTACTCAGCCTTAGTCTTCTTTTCTGCCCAAAAGGAGGACCTAACCTAACTCTCACTGCAACCTAGTTCTGCCTGGCTGGCTGCTACACTGCAGGTCTACAGGGAATACCATTGTCCCCTCACAGTAGCCAAACTTAAAGCCCTGCTACCAAGGAGCCTCAGGTACTCAGTGTCACTCATTCTGTCTTTGATAATATTTGGCTGAGCTGACTACTTAGCAGAAGTTACTCAAGGAAGGACAATTGATGATGTGGCAACAGAATCATGTGTGTTCGGGGCTTATTGATGCACCTGTTGACCAGAACAAAGCCCATCTAGCCTGACCCAACAGAAGAACTATCTAAGCTAAATTTTGTTGAGGATCAAGTACACCTGTTCGTGCCAACACATTTCCTAGTGGCAGTAGCTGTTTCAGTATTAATGCAGGCCTTTTTTAGCAGAATAATTTGAAAACATGATAAATAGTTTAAGGTATTGACCTAGCCTCAAAACTCCCCAAATCTTAATCCAACTGAACTTCTTCCCTTTGTCGTTCTTTGTGTAGAGCCAATTTGTTTGCACTGAATATTGCTTTCCATCAGCTTTCCTGTTTGATTGTACCCTATTTACTTTAATGTATTTCAAGCCATTTTCACACCCAATAGCACTGATTAAGTAATCTTATTATTTAAACAGGCAATATAGATTTTAGTCAAATGGTCTTTTCTGACCTTGGTCATTTTGTGCAATATACTTAAAGGGGTTGTCTCACTACTTTGATTCATCTTACCTCAGTCCTGTTTTCTTGGTTTCACTTTGAATTCAGGGGTGTGTTTACTGGCTTCTACTAGGCTGCTATAGAAGCCAGGTCTGTAGCTATAACAACCAGTGCTGGCAGCCTATCAGGAGAGAGTAAACAGGTCTGTAGCTATAGCGACCTGAGGAGCTGATGCAGCCCATACAAGAGGGGATATCTAGGGATAGGTAGGACACTGTTAATGGACATATATATTGCAAAATGTCTTGTTTTTGCAAGATCTTTAACATAAAAAGCAATCCTTGTAGTGAGACATCCCCTTTAAGTTTAGCTTTATAAATGCATTAATCAAAATTAGACCAGGACTAAATCAGAAGGGGACAGATTGTATGCTATTCTAACTACTGTGAAGAATCTCAAACATTCTTTATATGGTTATCATTTTTCTTATCTTCCTCCCTCTATCGTTTTCAACAAATACTTTGCTTTTGTCTTAGGCTAGGCCTACACTGCATCTGACAAAAAACGTCCGAAAGACGAACGCAGTTTTTGTCACATCTTGCGCAAAAACACGTTTGGTTCTTGATTTTTTTTTCCATCGCCCATACAATTGAATTGTATGGGAAGACGTTGAAAAAACTCAAAGCGCCGACGCATTATACAGTGGCTGGCATTTACTGTGGCATTACAAAATGGTGTCCCTCCCCCCCACACAATGGAATCTTGGGCTGGAATCTCCTTGATCTGACAGTGGAGCATATTGAAGACCCCTAGGTCTTCCCTGATTGTACTCTTATTATATCCTGCCATATGAAATTAATACATACTTTAGTACATAATTATTATAATGTATAGTACTAGAAATGGTGCAATTGCACATGCAAGTTCCCTAAAGGGAATGACTGACTGTAATTACTGACTGTAATTTTTTTTATATATAAAAAAAATCAGAAAAAACTATTTTACTATTTTTTCACTTAAAAAATAAACAACAAAAATTAATATAATTGGCATTGTCACCTATGTAAAAGTAAATACAATATGTTTTTTTTTATTCTGCACAGTCAATAAAAAAAATAATACAATTAAATAAAACCTAATTTACGAGTTACTATTTTTTGGTCAACTCACCTTCTAGAATAAAATAAGAATAAAGTGAACAAAATGTCACATAGGCCTTAATTGATTTCAATAAAAACTAGCTTAATTAAGAAAAAAATAACAATTATACAGGTCAGTCGATGGGAAAGAAAAAAGTTATTGGTCTCAGAAAATGGCAATGCTAGGCAAATCACTACTTTTAACAAAATAAAAAGTAGTAAAGTATAACAAAACTGTGTAAACTGGGTATCGCTAGAATCCCTCTGACAAGCCTTCATGCGGCCACGTCAATGAAAATATTAAAAAAAAGTTATGACTAGGGAAGGGCGAATTATGACTTCGTTTAGAATTTCAGGAAAACTTCGGTTCTGAACGAAGTCGAAGTTTTGGGGTACTTCGGTGAACGAAGTGTGCTTTTTCATTGATTAAATGGCTGTTAGCACATGGCCTACATGGGGGCAAAGTACTCTGGGAGGAAGATAGGGCATAGCTACAATGACATGGTGCAGAGATGAAGCCAATCAAGACCGTCCCGGGATTCTGTGAACGTCACTGCAGCTATATAAGTTCCGGGCGCTACTCCGGGAGCATCACACTCCTCTCATTACTGATCAGGAAGGAGTGCTTGCCAAAGCGGCTGATAGGCTCTTACTGAAGAACTGATTTTATACAGCGAATTTTTGTGGGGTGGTCTTAGCTTGTCTCAGAGACTGCTACTCTTAACGTTCTATTCTGATTTTTTTTGGGATTGGATCTAAAATCCATGTGCCGTCCACTGCAGCTGCATATACGATTTAAAACTATCTGCTCACAGCACATTGAATATCCAAGGGGGATCTAAGCCAGTTCCTGTTGTATTCATTTAAAGAACACAGCAATTTTACAAAACAAATACCAACTGCCATCATTTTTTGCTGCTCAATTCCTTTGGCGCAATTTTACATCCAGGGGTTATTAAGCGTTGTTTTTTCAGCTGTGGTGACTCAAGAAACAGTCATTTTTTCAACCGCCACAATTAAATACATTTTTCCTGTAGCCTAATTCACAAGCAAATGAAGGTTAAATTACAATTTTATCTCTTATTTGTTGTGGCATGAAAAACAACCGCATTGTAACACGCTAAACAAAGCTAGTAGTTTTGTGAGGCTCAATTCTTGTGGCACAATTTACATCCAGGGTTAATTAAGCGTTGTTTATCAGCTGTGGTGACCTCCAAGAAACCGTCATTTTCAACCGCCAAAAGAAATACATTTATTCCTGTAGGCCTTATTCACTAAGCAAAGGTTATTACAATTGAATCTTCTTGTTGTTGTTGGTCAGAAAACACCGCAATGTAACAGAACACGCACAAAGCTAGTAGATTTGTGGTGGCTCAATTCTTTGCATCAATTTACACCAGGGGTTAATTAATGCTTGTTTTTTCAGCTGTGAGGTGGACTCAAGAAACCGTCATTTTCACCGCCAAAATATATACATTTTTCCTGTAAGCCTAATTCATCAAGCAAAGGTTAATTACAATTTTATCTCTGTATGTGTGGCGTAAAAAACACCGAGCATTGGTAACACGCTACAAAGCTATAGTTTGTGTGGCTCAATTCTTTGGCCGTCAATTTACATCCAGGGGTTATTAACGTGTTTTCAGCTGTTGTGGACTCAAGAAACCGTCATTTTCACTCACCGCAAATATATACATTTTTCCTGTACCTAGATTCACAAGCAAAGGTTAATTACAATTTATATCTCTAGTTGTTGGCATGAAAAAACACCGCATTGTAACACGCAACAACTAGTAGTTTTGTGGTGGCTCAATTCTTTGGCACAATTTTAAATCCATGGTTAATTAAGCGTTGTTTTTCAGCTGTGGTGACTCCAAGAAAACCGTCATTTCACCGCCAAAATATATACATTTTTCCTGTATACTAATTCACAAGCAAAGGTTAATTACAATTTTATCTCTTGTTTGTGGCGTAAAAAACACCGCATGTAACACGCTACACAAGCAGTAGTTTTTTTGTGAGGTGGCTCAAATTCCTTTGGCCAATTTTACATCCAGGGGTTAATTTAAGCGTTGATTTTCCAGCTGGGTGACTCCAAGAAACTGTCATTTTCACCGCCAAAATATATTCATTTTCTCCTGTAGCCGTAATTCACAACAAGGTTAATTACAATTTTATCTCTAGTTGTGTGGCGCAAAAAACACCGCATTGTAACACAGCTACAAAAGCTAGTAGTTTGTGGTGGCTCAATACTTTGGCGCAATTTACATCCAGGGTATAATTAAGCCGTTGTGTTTCCAGCTGTGGTGACACCAAGAAACCGTCATTTTTCACCGCCAAAAAAATATATACATTTTTCCTGTAGCCTAATTCACAAGCAAAGGTTAATTACTAATTTTTATCTCTGTTGTGTGGCATGAAAAACAACCACATTGTAACACGCTACAAAGCTAGTAGTTTGTGGTGGCTCAATCTTTGGGCGCAATTAACATCCAGGGTTAATTAAGCGTTGTTTTTTCAGCTGTGGTGACTCCAAGAAACCGTCATTTCACCGCCAAAATATATAAATTTTTGTTCCCCTGTTAGCCTAATTTCCAATCACAAGCAAAGTTAATTACAATTTTATCATCTTGTTGTGTGGCATGAAAAACACCGCAATGTAACACGCTACAAAGCTAGTAGTTTTTGTGGTGGCTCAATTCTCATTTGGCGCAATTTACATCCAGGGGTTAATTAAAGCCCTTGTTTTTCACTTGTGGTGACTCCAAGAAACCGTCATTTTTCACCGCCAAATAAAAACATTTTTCCTGTAGCCTAATTCACAAGCAAAGGTTAATTACAATATTATCCCTTGTTGAGTGGCATGAAAAACACCGCATGTAACACGCTACAAAGCTAGTATTTGTGGTGGCCACAATTTCTGTTGGCGCAATTTACATCCAGGGGTTAATTAAGCGTTGTTTTTCCAGCTGTGGTGACTCAAGGAAACCGTCATTTTTCAACCGGCCAAAATATATACATTTTTCCTGTAGCCTAAGTCACAAGCAAAGTTAATTACAATTTATATCTCTTGTTGTGTGGCATGAAAAAACACCGGGCATTGTGAACACGCTACAGAACTATTTATTGAGGTGGCTTCAATTTCTTTGGCGCTAATTTACATCCAGGGGTTAATTAAGCGTTGTTTTCAGCTGTGGTGACTCCAAGAAACCGTCATTTTCACCGCCAAAATATATACATTTTCCTGTAGCCTAATTCACATAGCAAAGGTTAATTCCCAATTATATCCTCTTGTTTGTGTGCGTAAAAAACAAACCGCATTGTAACACTCTAACAAAGCTATTATTTGTGTGGCTCAATTCTTTTGCACACTTACATCCAGGGTTAATTAAGCCTTGTTTTTCAGCTGTGGTGACTCTAGAAAACCGTCATTTTCACCGCCAAAAATATATACATTTTTCCTTGTAGCCTATTCCACAAGCAAAGGTATAATTACAGTTATATCACTTGTTTGTGTGGCGTAAAAAAAACACAGCATTGTAACATTCTACAAAGCTAGTAGTTTTGTGGTGGCTCAATTCTTTGCGCAATTTACATCCAGGGGTTAATTAAGCATAGTTTTTCAGCTGTGGTGACTCCAAGAAACCGTCATTTTCACCGCCAAAATATATAAATTTTTCCTGCTAGCCTAATTCACAATCAAATGTTAATTTACAATTTTATCTCATTGTTGTGTGCGTGAAAACACCGCCAAAGAATTTGTAAACACGCTACAGAAGCTAGTAGTTTGTGGTGCTCAATTCTTTGGCTTCAATTTTACATCCATGGGTTAATTAAGCGTTGTTCTGCAGTTTTGTACTCAGTAAAAGAAATGTTTTTTTATTTTCACCGCCACAGAATAAATTCCCTGTAGTCATAATTCAATCCGGACAGGTTTTAATAACGCCTTTACATTCGGGGAGTAAAATACACAGAAGTTTTTAAACGGCACATACAAGTCAATTTTTTCCTGGCCGTTTGTGGAGCGCATTTAAAATCCGAAGGGTTTACCCAAGCTTGTTTACTGGGTTCATTGAGTCAAATTGGGTTACTGTCTGTAGGTGGATCCACTGGACCACCGCAGGCGCTGGCGATAAGCCCACAAAACCAGGGAGTGAAGTCTAAGTGGTGTCCCCCGGTATTCACCCAAAAGTCCCCCCGCCCAAAGCGGGATGGTCTGCGCGGCGGAGTCCAACCAGGTCACTACACTGTGCGGGGTTTTCCTGCAGTGCGGCCCGGGGTGCAAAGGTACAGGAACGGCAGGCAAGTCTCGTGGTCGCGGCAGGCAGGAGGTCAGGAACAGGCGGCTCTGTTCCGAATGACGGTAGACAAGCCGGAGTTCGGGGCAGGCGGCAAGGTTTCGTAGACGGTAAACGTAAGCAATATCGGTACAAACAGGAAGGCAAAGACCGGAACGCTCTGGAACACTTTCAACCAGGGAATATACCAACCGAAGGATCCGCAAGGCTGGCAGAAGAGGTGCCGGACTTAAATAGGAGCAGTGCCCGGCAATAACCAATTACCGGTGCACTGCCCCTTTAATAAATCTCAGAGAGCCTGGCCGGGCACGCCCAACAGGGGCGGAGCTACACTCCGGGAGCATGAGAGCCGACAGCGCAGAGCGTGACTGGGTAAGTGGACGCTGGCAGGGGCTGCGACACGGGCGGACCCCGAACCCGACGTGCGGGACTGGGCTCCGCTGGGAGCTGGGGCACGACCGCCCGCAGCCCGGACGTGGTCGCAGGGCGTCCGTTACGTACCCCCCCCCTTGTGGCCCCCCCCTCCTGGGGGCCCCCCCCACATCTCTTACTGATGAAGGAACTCTGGATGAGAGCTGCGGTTCAGAATATCTCCTCCGGCTCCCCAAAAAAAAAAATAAGACCACTCTTCGGGCCCCTAACCCTTCAGTCCACCAGATAGTATCGCCTTCCCCTAGTCCCTTCTCCATGCCCAGGAATCTCCTTGACCTCGAAAGACATCATCGGGCGCATCAGCCACAGACGGAGGAGGACAGCCTTCTGGGAGAAGCGATTAAGGACCAGGGGCTTCAACAGGACACATGAAATGAGTTGGGAATTCTCATCGCAGGAGGGAGCCGGAGTTTTAATACACCGGTTTGATGCGGCGATGACCTCAAAGGTGCCCCATGGAACCGGGGTACCCAGGTTTGTGAGAGGGCATCTTTAAGCG
Organism: Phyllomedusa bahiana; assembly: GCA_025379985.1. NCBI lineage: Eukaryota > Metazoa > Chordata > Amphibia > Anura > Hylidae > Phyllomedusa > Phyllomedusa bahiana. Next base: position 43,557 of record JAODAL010007066.1, read on the forward strand.
GACATAACAGACGAGAGCCACACCTTGTCACCTGGGGAGAAGACTGGAGGGGGGAATTGCTTCTTCTGTCCGCTGATTCTTCTGTGCGCTCGGAAGCACGGAGCAGCGACTGACGGGTCTGGGACCGATGGCCTATCAAATCTTGGATAGTGCGTCCCGCCTGCCGGGACCTCGAGGAGGTTGCCAGAGGGAGAGGTTGGGCGGGGATGCAGCACCATACACCACGTAGAAAGGGAGAGGACCCCTCGACCTCCGAATCAAGTGGAGTTATAGAGAACTCCGCCCACTGCAGCAAATTGGCCCAATTATCTTGGCGTGCCGAGACGAAGTGGGGCGAAGGTAGCATCCCCAAGACCTGTTACCCTCCACACCGCAGGCCCGTTCGTCTGCGGGTGATAGGCGGAAGAGAAAGTCGAGCTGACCCGAAATGATTGCACAAAAGCTCGCAAAACTTGGAGGAACAAACTGGAAACTCCCCCCGGTCAAGACAATTTGCTGATGAATCCATGCAGGGCCGGAACACATGAAGGAAGAAAAGTTCCGAGCCAGACAGAGAAGCAGATGCAGGCCGGGCACCGGAAAACGAAATGCGCCATCTTGGAGAATCGGTCGTAAATTGACCCAAGATAACTTGTTGCCAGACGACGGAGGGATGTCCATAATGAATTCCATGGAAATGTTGGACCAAGGTTGGCGTATGGTGAATGGGGAGAGGCTGAAGAAGGCCTGCGGCTTGTGACGTGGGGCTTCTTGTTGCGGGCACAGGAGTCACAAGACGAAATGAAGTCCTTAACATCCTTTTCTTTCTGGCCAACCATTAGAACCGGGATAATCACAGAAGGTTCTTCGGGCGGCCGGGGTGAAACCTGCCACCAATGAGCATGTCCCATTTTAGAATACTTCTGCGGAGAGCTGACGGCACATAAGTCCATCCAGGTGGAACCTTCCGGAGATTCCACGGCGCTGCCGAGATTAGGCGCGCTCAGGAGGAATTAATTTCTTGAGAAGTATCTTCACCACCACGACGGAGGCACGGGAGAGGGGGCGCAGCTCTCACATTCATCTCATCTGGCCTGAAGTAGGATTTGAAAGTCTATACCGGGAGTAAGAAGAGCGACCACCTAGCCTGGGCGTGGGTTAAGTCGCTGAGGCCCTCTGAAGATAATGGAGGTTTTATGGTCCGAGTAGATACGTATGGGAAAACGGCGGCGGGCACCCTCCAGCAGATAACGCCACTCTTCCAAGGCCAATTTTATGCTAGTAGCTCCCGGTCGCGCAAACGTGTAGTTTCCTCATCGGCAGAACGATGAATGTCTTGTGAGAAGAAGCCGACGTTACAGTCCTTATCCCGTGGGCCCCTTTTTGCGTAAGAACTTGCCCAGCTCCTACAGATGAGGCATCCACCTCCAGGTGTGAAGGTCTTCGTGGAATCCGGGACTGCCAGGATGGAAGCCGTAGCGAAGGCGGGTACTTGGGAGCTTGAGAAAACGCCTCCTCCGCCTCGACCTGGCCAGCAGCAGAGGATTGGCTTGTTTCTTGGTGAGGGTACTATCGGAGCCACCAGCGTGGAGAAGTGAAGGGATAACAGGCGATAGTAGTTGCAGAAGCCCAAGAATCGCTGGATAGCCCGCATCCGACGGGGCTTGGCCCACTGCAACACCGCAGACAGTTTCGCTGGATCCATCCGTATGCCTTGATCCAGATGACGTACCCCAGAACGGAGGCTCGTCTGATGAAGAGGCACTTCCCCAGCTTGGCGTATAGGTGTTCTCCCTGAGATGTCTTAGTACCCTGGCGAACATGGCTGCGGTGGTCTCGAGGTCCAGAGAGAACACCAGATGTCATCAAGGTAGATTCCACCAAGCAGTGTGGAGGAGGTCCCTGAAACGATCATTCACGTGAGCTCCTGAAAGACGGCGGAGCATTTGCATATTCCGATGGGCATCAAGCCAGGTCTCAAATTGCCCCGTATCCCTCGGTGTAGAGGCCGTCTTCTCACTCATCAACCCTTGCGGATTCGGGACCCAGTTGTAGGCCCCTCTGGCGCCCTCTCAGATCCAACATATGAGAAGATCTTGGCGCTCCTGACAGGCGTCGAACAAGTCCGTGATCAACGGCAGTGGGTACCGGTTCTTCAACCGTGATCTTGTCAAACCCCGTTAGTCTATGCAGGGGGGGCCGTAAGGTACCGGTCCTTCTTTTACGAAAAAGAACCCCGCACCTGCGGGTGACGAGGACTTGCCGGATGAACCCCTCCTGAGATTCTCCTGGATGTACTCGGTCATAGGCTTGAGTCTCAGGAAAGCGACAGAGGGTAGACTCGCCCTCGAGGAGGGCTGTAACCCGGCAGTAGGTCGATTGGGGCAATCATATTGGCGGTGCGGAGGAAGAATCTCAGCTTGCCTCTTCAGAGAAGCCATCAGCGTACTCCAAATATTCGGGCGGCAGCCCGTGCAATGGCTCCCTGTAGGGTTGCACGAGAACAGGGAAGCACCGGGCGAGGGTGCCACCAAACAGCGTCCCCGACAGTTTGGGACCCCCAACGAATCACCACTCCATAAACCAGTCCGAGGATAGGATAGTGGAGCCTTAGCCATGGGAGTCCGAGGAGGATCGCCGACTAGGAGCGAGTCAGCACGAGAAGGAGACTTCTTCTTTAGCATCGCCCCCACATGGAGGACAGTGGCCCTGGTTGACGAACTGGATGGTGTCGCTAAGCAACTCGCCCCTGACGGAAGAGATGACAAGCGGTTTCTTTCTCCATACGTACCACTGGAAGCCGATATTGCTTTCACGCGGGACTGGTGTATGAAGTTCCCGCGGAGCGAGTCCAGAAACGCCGAACTTGGAACGTGATGCAGTTCTCTGTCACGACCCCTCAGGCATCAACAGGTCGTGGGGAGGAGGGTTGCACCTAGGAATGCTCTCCCCCACAATCCTAGTTGTGGAAGTCTCCCCGCAGGCCAAACTTTGGGACACTGATGCTCCTTGCTGAAGCTCCTCCTCACCGTTCAATGAAGCGTAAATCCGATGCGGTCGCCATAACCGAATCAGGTCACTGATGGAAGACGGGAAGGTCACTAGCGGACCAAGACGTGTCCTTACTCGCTTGAGAGCCCTTTCTTAAAGGTAGCACACAGTGCGGCCTCGGTTTCCATAGAGTTTGTCCGAGGCCAGGGTGCGGAACTGTTAACCGCGTATCTCATACAGACCGGTCCCGATCCCCCTTGGCCGTAGATTTAGGAGGGCAGTCCTCCGCAGAGGATGCACAGCAGGTTTCCTCGAATACTTTGCGGAACTCGCTGAGAAATGACTGTAGAATCCACCGTCACTGGGTCGTTTCCTTCCCATAGGGGTGTAGCCCATGCCAGGCCTTTCCCGAGAGGAGGCTGAATCACGAAAGCCACCTCGCACACGTTCCGGCCAACAAGGTACTGTCAGTCATTCAGCTCCACGTGCAATAGTTCATTGGGTGATGAACCCCCTGCATAGTCCTCTCCCTCGGGTCTCCATCATACTTGGACGGAGGCCGACAGCGAAGCTTGGGCCCCCTTTGGGAGCCACTGAACCGTAGAGGCAGAACAACGCTGGAGCAGGCGAAGGCTTAAATTTGCTGCTGCTGGAGAGAGTCGGTTGACGATTTGCTGCAACATGGTGAAAGCTGGGTGATTTGCTGCGCAGTTGACCGAGGTTGCTGAGACTGGCTGGCAACATAACGGTCGCATGCTGAAACGGCCCCTTTGCGGGATCCCATGGCCGGATCCCTACGTTCACGGTCTGGAGGTGGATCCACTGGACATCGCAGGCGATGGCGTAAGCCCACACCAGGAGGTGTAGTCTAAAGATGGGTCCCGTATTCACCAGACAGCCCGCCCACGCAAAGCGGATGGTCCTTGCTGCGGCGGGAGTTCCACCAGTCACAACAACTGGCGGGGTTTGCCTTCAGGGCGGCCATGGGTGCAAGGTACAGGAACGCAGCAGTCTCGTGGTCGCGGACAGGCAGGAGGTCAGGACAGGGCCGGCGGCTCATGGTTGCGTAGACGGTAGAACCAAGCCGGAGGTCGGAGGGCATGCGGCAAGGTTTCGTAGACGGTAAACTTAAGCATTGAGTCGGTACACAGTAAGGCAAGACAGGAAAGCTCTGTAACACTTTCACCAAGGTAATTTACACCAAGGATCCTGCAAGGGCTGGCAGGAAAGAGGCCGTAATTAAAAGGAAGCAGTGCCCGGCAATAACCAATTACCGTGCACTGCCCCATTAAATCTCAGAGAGCCAGGGGCCGGGGCACGCACTAGGGGCGGGAGCTACACGCCGGGAGCTGAGAGCCACAGAGCAGGAGCGTCGTGGCTGGGTAAGTGGACGCTGGCAGGGTCTTGCTACACGGGCGGACCCCGAACCCGACTTCCGGGACGGGGATCCGCTGGGAGCGGTGGCACGGACGCTGCCTGCGGTCCACCGGTTACAGTGGTCGCAGGGGCGTCCGTTACACAAATATACAGGGTGTAATATTTTATCATGTACAGAATATCTTCATCAAACGTGTCTGACTTTTAGAACAAACAGTAATGTCAGACAGAAGTTGGCAGGCTTCTGCAACTGCGAGTGCAGTGGCAAAAACAATTCTGGAACAGGCCCAGTCCGCAGCACAGCAAGGGGACGTCGCAGCAGGGGTCACTCGTAGGCCAGAACTGCCGCTGGTCATCTAGAGCGGCCGTGTGTTGTCAGCAAAACCCAAGGTTCTTGATTGATTGACTAGGTCATCCACTTCCTCCCAGATGACATCTAGACAACCCCAGCCAAGAGTCGGTGGGAACCTCAGACACAACCCTTAATTGGCAAGGCCCGGGCAGCGGTTCAGCGGCCCTCACCTGTCCTCAACCCGCCTCTGTCCCATCCGGTTCCATAGGCCACAGATCTACTATGTGGTCTGGGCTCAGCGCCACTATAAGCTAGGATGAACCAACTTGAAGGAGGGTCAGTCTGCAGTCTACTTGGCAGCGAAGAAATGGGGCCAATACCCCCTGCTCTTGCAGTAGGCGGCAAAGTATAGATGTTGAGAGTGGCATGGGAGGGTCATGTTGTGAGGGGTCAGCCTCTGCATACCAAGACCGGTGATGAGGACAGCAGGACTATGAGAACACAAATAGATGATGAAGTACCGAGCCGCACCTTGGGAGGCCGGGTGAGGCAATGGGCATCATCATCGTCAGGAGAAGAGAGGGCGTCAGCTTGCGTGTCAGGCAGTGGACGCAGCCATAAGTGGGTCAGTGGCCGTGAGTCAGCAGGATTAGCATCAGTGGAGGGTCCGAGCCGCAAAGCGGCCACGGGATAAAAAACCCGCTTCGCAGGTCCCAAGAAAGTAGCGGCACAGGGGCTCAGCGAGGCAGCGGCGGCAGTAGTCACTCAGTGGCGAGCTTTGGCGGTAAAACCGATACTCGTCGGTGTGGCCATGTTCATGTTGCTAAGACAACCGGAGGAGCCGAATATGGGTATATGTAGAATCTGCAACAGAAAGTGAAGCTGTGGCCAGGGAGCTAACGTTGGCACCATGGCCCTGCCTTCAACAACATGCAGCGTCACCATCCGGTGGCCTGGGAGAAACGTGGCTCAGATGTGGTGGTCCATCCTGCCCCGCAGCAACAGCAGCAGCAGCAACCCAGGTGGCACGCATGGCCATTGCAGCCAGTCAAGGCTCCACACCTCTGCAAACGGGAGCTGTTTCTCTTTGACATCATCTCCCGGTCCAATGCTCCTGCTCCTCTCTACTCATGGTGGTCAGCAGTCGTTCATCGAGGCGATGTGCAACGAACTGCAGTATGTGTCTCCAACCAATCCTAAGGTGCAGAAGCTACGTAGCCCAGCCAAGTTGTTGTGCTGCAGTCCCTCACCTTTCCAAATGGTGGACTCTGCACCGTTCAGAGAACTAATGGCTTTGTGCCTACCGAGAATGGAGAGTTCCAAGCCGTAATTTCCTTTTCCAAAATGGCAGTAAACCACACTTCATAAATATGTAGAACAGATGGTGGGCAGTCTCTTGAGCTTATCGGTTGTTCACAATGTGCACGGCAGCCCGCGGACGTCTGGAGCTGGTAACTACGGTCAGGGCCATACATGATCCTTTACGCCCTCTGGTTTGAATGTGCGTCCGGCCCAGGCACACCAACAACTTGGTCAGGAGACCGCCGCTTTCCTCCTCCACATTGTCAAACGCGGCTCCTGCTCCAATGTCCCGCCTCCTCTCTTTCCACCACCACCACATCTACAGCTCCACAAGTACCTCTATCAATACCACATGTGTAAGGCACAGCCGTGTCACCAGTTCTACACCTGGCGTGCCTCGGACGAAACGAAGTCACACAGGGAGGAACTGCTCCCGAGTCATGCAGCACAGCAAAAATCCGATGTGTGGCTTTCTCCGCGCCAACTGCAAATCGTAACCCTTGGTGACGGACAATGGAGGAACAGGTGTCCCGCATGTGCAACCGAGGAGGTATGGACCCCCATTGCGCCCTGCATTACGCAGCGAGTTCAATCTGGTGTTAAGAAGGTTCCTGAAGTCTTCCACCGATCTTCAGAGAATTCTGGAAAATGGCCAGGAAACTTGCAATGCACTTCATCCATTCCTACAAAAGCCAGAGAACAACCTCCATCGATTGCAGCGGAACCATAAACCGGCCCCCCCAACACACTCTGATATGCGAAGTTTCCACCCCGTTGGAATTCCAGCCTGCACATGTTGAACCGACTGTATGAACAAGAAAGGGCCAAAATTTAAAGATTTTTTGATGATCCAGGTGGAAAAAATATACCCTGTGTTAAAATTTGATGTCAAATCAGGGGCCCCTTATGGTTGCAACCTCCCCTTTGTTTGACTACATCAGCCATGAAACCTCACCCAAACTGTGGGGGAAATTTTTGTCCCGATTTTAAACTACCTTTTTCCTCACCACTTTTTCTGATGCCGCCCCCCGCCTGATGCCACACATCTGCTGGGCCCGTTTCTCCATTCTGGGCCCCCAAACCATCTTTTTCCCGGGAAATTGGGTTTTTTCCAAACCCCCTCCACACTCTGTCATTGTCCCCCTCTGTTGGCCTACTCCCGTTTTTGGGGACCTCCCAAAAGTCTTTTTTGGGCCCCGTCTGACCTCATGTTTCGGGTGTGGCTGCTGCCCCTTCCCCCACACTGTGTCAATTTTCCCCTTTTGGGGGCCCCACTCCTTTTTTGCCCCCTCCCCGAAAAGTCATTGTGGGCCCCTGTCTGACCCCCCATGCTTTCTGCGTAGCTTTCTGCCCCGGGACCCACACCCCTGTCATCGGCCACTGGCTAAACCCCATTTGCTGCTGTTGGGGTGCTGCCGTGACCTTCCCCCACTGTTTTCATTGTTTCCACTGTCTGACCCCCATGGGTGTGGTGTAGTGCTTTCCCGACCCACACCCGTTTCAATTTTCCAAAACCCGTGGCCTACTCCTTTTTTCCACCCCCAGAATTTCATTGTGCCCCTGCTGACCCCCATTCTGCTGCTGCCGGACCTTTCACACTGTGTCATTTTTGCCACTGGGCCCGAAAAACATGCTTTCTTCTGTTGGGTGCTGCCTGACCCTACATTGTGTAATTTTCCCACTTGTGGCCTAATCCCGTTTTTGCCCCCTCCCAGAAGTCATTGTCCAAATGTCTGGGCCTCATTTTGTGCTGTGGCGCTGCCGTGACCTCCACACGTGTCTTTGCCCCACTCGTGGCCTACTCCCTGTTTTGCCACCCCAAAATGTCATTGTCCACTGTCTGCCCCATCCTGTTTGGGTTTTCCCCGGTAACCTACACACTGGTTTTCTTTGGTGCCACTGCCCTACCTCAGCTGTTTCCCTGTGGCTGCTCCCCCGTGACCTCCACACTGTGTCATTGTCCCACTGGGGGCCTACCCTGTTTTGCCCCTCCAAAAGGTCATTGTCCCACTGTCGGACCTCATGCTGCTCCCTTTTGGCTCTGCCGTGACCTCCACACTGGGGCATTGTCCCATTTGGGGCCTACTCCTGTTTTGCCACCTCCAGTGTTTTGCCACTGTCGACCTCAGCTCTGCTGTGGCTTGCCCCCCCCTCCCCCCCCCCGGGGGGGGGTGGGTGGGGGGGCCCCCCCCCCCCCCGCCCCCTTTTTTGACCTCCAAATTCATTGTCCCACTTTTCTGACCTCTCGGCTGTGGCTCCGCCTAAACCCCACACCCCTGTCACTGATTTGCCCCCTGGGGCCCTCATTTTTTTTTTTTCCAGCTTCGCTCCCTTGACTTTATGGGCTAAAACCCCCTTTTCAGTTTTTTGGTCAGTTTTTTGCCCTTTTTTAAGGCCCAGGGAAATTTATTGAAGCGTTTCAAAGGGAGCGGGGGGCAGTCACCCTGCATTCATACTAAAACACAACTTTGGGAAAGAAGCCCAAAACCAAAACTCCCTCTGCATTTTTTAAGAAATGGCAAAAACCGTTCTCCCAGCACCCTGCGGGCCTCTTTTTGCAGCCGGGAAAATAGCTGTTTTTTAACGGAATTCTCCCGAAGAATTGGGAAACGAAGTTTTTTTTTTTGCCGAGAAATCCCAAGGAACAACCGAATTTGGGGAAAAATTCCCCATCTCTAGTTATAAACTTTTGAAACAGGGCTAAAAAATTAAAAAAGAGAAAACCGAAAACATTTTTTAAGGCCTCGTTCACAGGCTTATTGCCGACAAATTTGGGGGGGCAGATTTTGCCCCCAATTACCCCGGGCAGCCGTGGGGGGGGGCGGGGGGGGGGGCGGCAGCCGCGGGCCCATAGACACTCATTTTTCCCACAGGGCGAACCCCCCCCCGAAATAAGTGCATGCCACTTTCTCCCCCCTCGGCGTTTTCCCCCGAGCGGGGAGAAGGGGACGGAATCCTTTTTTTCCATGAGAACTGTAGAAACCTAAGGGCCCGGGGAAACGGATTCCAGCCGTACTGAAATGCAAATTGGGTGCGCAGTACGGGCGCAATCCATCCCAAAAATAACCCCCGTGGAACGAGGGCCTTAAAGTGTTAAACATTATTGTAGGTCTTCTATTTCCTTTCCAGGTTATCCCTCCGGTACCATCACCCACATCACTAACTTAAAGTCTACACCCTCAGATTCTTCTGACCTTTTTTTTTGAGAGTGGCAGTTGTCTACCTACCTTTAGCCCTTAATCTTGGTCACTTTTACATTCCCATTGTGAAAAAATCCCCCCAAACCCCTTTCATTTTTTCTTTTTTTAAAACTTTTTAAACCTGGCCTAACAAAACTTCGTTTCCCACCCAGGGAAAAGGGGGGAAAATTCACATGATCTGGGTTTTTCCCTGACTCTACTCAAATTCTAACTTTTAACTCCCCTTTCTGGCATCTGTCACAACTTTTTCCCCTTTTCCACTATCCTTCCCCAAAATTCTCAGCCTCCTCAGAGTACTTCTACATATCTATCACTCAAATGGAAATGTAGACATCTTTGACACTAGGGAACTTATAGCTACTCTACAGTCTTCATTGTCCTTAATCTCTTTCTGTTTCTGTCCCAATCTGGCAGCCAGATGCAGGGAAAAATAGAAGGGCAATTATGCACCTTAAAAAGGCTAAAAATCAACATAAAACATCATATATAAAAATAACAACTGGTGTTGCCTATAAAAGTCTGATATATGAAAACACGATGTTACTTATCCCACATATTGAATGTGTAAAAATATATATTTTTTAAACCTCAACCCCTGAAAAAATTTGGAATAAAAAGTTTTAAAAAATTTGTATGTTTTTCCCTTACAAACTAGCTTTAAAGTTACTGAGATAGGATAAGGTATTTTGGGAAACAATGTATTTCTGCTAAATTGCCCAAAACTTATCTCATGTATTCAATCCTTTTTGCGCCATATACTTAATAGATTGTATAATTCCTCTTTTGTATAAGGAATTATGTGCTGATTTACTGTCAGATTTTTGTATTGCTATATGTTATTGAACATTTTTAATAAAAAGTATGTTCGCAAATAAGGCTGTATGTGCTCCAAAATACCAATAAAAACTACAGCTTGTTGCACAACAAAATTGTCCACCAATGGACAATTGAAACTGTTTTGAATCACAGTGACCAAAAGAATAATTTTTTTTTTTCTAATACATTTTATGCTAAGTATCCAAGTATCAATAGGGAGTTAAATTGTGGTAAGACTAACCCAGAACTGTCCCCGTGCTTCCAGGGGACTAATGCAGCTGTCATGCCTGCCTCTTTGGGACTTGTATGTCCTTACGTAGTAAAACAAAAAATAAAATATCTACATCTTTTTAGAGTCCCATATTAATTTCTCTTGAAGATTTCCTTTTGACCTGATCTAACAAATATTCATGTGACCATAAAAAAATTTTTTTTTAATTTCTCTTTGAGAGTATTATGTTAGAATAAGTGAAAGAATATGACTTTAGTTTCATGTGGTTATCATTTTTTATTGTAATTATACTTGTGTACAGTCAATCAAAACAGTATAAATAGTTCAAGGGGTTGTCTCACTACATCAGTTTATCTTACCTCAGTCCTATTTTCTCAGTTTCATTTTTGAAATGTCATCTTTAGTGCTTCTTATCAGGGCTTTGGAATCGGTAAGCCAAAGCTCCAACTCCGTCTCCTGACTCCGACTCCCACTCCCTCATATATGGCACATGTTTAAGTGATAACTTTGCTGTAGTAAAATGGTAACTTCAGGCTTTTTATCACCTTATAGTACAATAATCAAGCTATTTAGGAAGAACATACACTGACAAGCAAAATGGTTACAATATTTTTAACTTTTGACTTTCAGGCTCCATGTCTTACCTTCCACTTCAGCTTTGAACATGAGGTTACCATATATATATATATATATATATATAATATATATATAAATATAATATATATATATAATATATAATATATATAATATAATATATAAACAATCATCTTACCTATCTTATACATAAATTTGACTTCCAAGTATTTAGCATTTACTTAGTTGTGAAGATTCTTGTCATGTAACTGCCTTGTTACTGTTTCACTCCTAAAAATGTAAATTTACATTTGTATTATTTTGTTAGTATTTTGTTAATCCACCTTTGGCTTTCAGCTCTGCCTGAATCCTTCTGGGATTCAAACACGTCTAGACCAAAAATCTGATCCCAGGTCTCTTCTACACGGTCTCAATGTTGGTGCATACTGGATTTGGGTACGAATACAGCTTTTTCTTCAACTCTACAAACAAGTGTTCAATTGGGTAGAGGCCTAGGGACTGTGGAGGTCAACGCAGCAACTCCACTTCATTGTCATTGAACCATTACTTCACCAATCTTGACGTCTGCATCAGGTCGTTGTCCAGCTGGAACACTATGTTGTCCTTTTCATATCCATAGTACTCGAGTCTATGAAGTAACTCATCATGTATGACACTCAAATATAGCTCAGCATTGAGGTCACCATCGATCTGGTCAAGCATCCAACATCTTTGGCTGTGAAACGTCTCCATATTATCAGGCTTCTTCCACCAAACCTGACAGTTCTTCCAGCTTCTCGATCCATTAGCCCCCTTTTCCCTTTATCCCTCCAAACCCATTTGCCTCCATCAGAGCCCGGTCTATCTGTTTTCATCTCATTGCTCCAAATCACCCGTTTCCAATCTTCTATTTTTCCTACTTTTTTTCCAAAGCTTCTTATGATGAGATCGAAATCAAGACTTCTTCACTTTTTTTGGGCCACCGTTCCAGACCTGTTTAATGCGTGTTGCATGGTACTTGCATGGACATCTGTGATCTCACTTTTACGAAGCATATGAACCGCTATCTGTCACATTGGAACTGATAGACCTTGTGATGAGCCGACTTGTTGACTCTTATATTTTGCCTGGACGTCCACCTCTTGGCTTCTGAATGGATGGATGGACTTCATTTCAGATTCTTCCAGCTGTCATGGCCTCACATGATGCAGTTTGGCAATTTTCTTGGCCGAGAGACCGCTATCAATGAGCTGGATGTTGCTTCTCTTTTCTTGGGAAATCTTCTTCATTACTGCTCGAACCAGTGACCTTTCGCTTGGGAATCAGCCTAATTACACACTGAGCTGTTAGGGAATGTGAGTATAGGTTGTAACAAGAAGAAAAAGATTGTCCCATCACCAGAAGCAAAACAGTAACAATGCAGTTACATGATGAGAATCTGAAGAACTAAGTAGATGCTAAATAGTTGAAGGTCAAAGTTATGTATGAGATAGCCAAGATGATTGTCTATAAAATGATGGGAGTCTCACATGGAAAGCTGTAGTGGATGGTGATAAATGGAGCATGAATGTCAAAAGTTAAAAATAGTGTTACCCTTTTTCTTGTCGATATAAAATATATTTATAGGATACGACTTTACAAGACAAAAAGCTTTAACAAATTGTAAATATGAAAAACTGTAGTAAGTGTTGAAAAAAACAGTTTTCAACAAAAACATCCTGAATAACATTTGTGGAGTCTATGAATTTATTTTGAGAAATAGTATTGCCTCCATCAGATCATTCTTCATAGATGACCTCAAAGCTGATCTCATTATTTCCATGCTAGAGAAGGGCCTCTCTACGCTAACTTGGGTTGGTGGCAAAGCAATGAATATATGGGTAACATCTCTAACAATGTCAGGGTATAAAGGAATTGCCTCATTCACAATAAGTTTTGATGAATGGTTGAACACTTCTACTTCTTTGAAAGCAAGTGAAACATTTTGCTGAAATCTGGTCAATCTGTTTGCTATGGGAGCGAAATCTTTTCCCCTGTGGTAATGCTTTGCCTGCTTCATGTCATCCGAATACTTTTCAAAATGAAACTCCACATCTGATGAGGCTGAAGATATGGGAGCAGTAGCACTGGCAAGACTCAACTCCTCTTGCTCTTGGCACTGCATTGAACTAACTGTACCAATTTATTATATATTTTGGGAGTGGGAGTCATTCCATTTTGTAACGACTCCAACTCCGATTCCTGCAAAATGGGCACCGACTCAGACTCCACGACTCCGACGCCACAGCCCTGCTTATTTCTATTTTTTTTTCTGATATAAATATTATTTAAATCATAAATTGTACTAATTCCTAGCATATTAAATAGCTGATGCAGATAAACCCTTTAATGACCAGGGAGTTCTGACCAAATACATTTCAGTTATTTTGCACAAGCGATGATTTAATGACCTGAACTTTCTTGGACTACAACATAAATGTTTGTATTGTTGAGGATATCTGACAATTATTGAAAATGTATTGTCAGCGACACTGCAAAAATGAGAATGTTTTTGTGTGTGTCTGTATTTCTTTATAGTGGGCTAAGTAAACAGAAATCATGAATCCTCTCCCATTTATATAATTTTGAGACATTTTATCAGTAACCATGTCATCAAAAATATACAGTATGTTAGGTATTTTTACTAGGGCAGATTTATATAATAATTAGTCTTAGCCTACAGCCACATGGCAAGTGTAAAATGCCGGTTATATTCTGTTTAAGAATCGGACCGGTATTTTATAATCTTTTCAATGGTTTTGTGGGATGGTTCTGTGTGGATTCTCCCATCCCCCTTAACCATTGACTAGAACATCTTTGGCCCGAAAACCGTACGGAAGATTGTGCATGTTTCAAGTTTTTCGACACGCTGGCAGTGTGAAAGTCCTTCCGGCTGAAAATCCATCCAGTGTAGACTACTGGGCTAATTTAAAGTCTGTGGGGAAGCTTGCTTGTTGGTTTTCAAATGGTTTCCAAATCCGCAAACTGTCTGAAAATCTGACTAAAAACCCATGCTGTGTGGACGTAGCCTTAGATTGCACCAAATTTATCACAGTGGCTCATGCTATGTGATAAATTTAATGCATCTTTATACTACCCTTTTGTTGGCTTAATCAATCCCAATATTTGCACCATAGTTTTGAAGCACATGCCAAAGCCTGCCCCGTTTCATAAAGACACACCCAGTTGTCAAGTGAAATGCAAAATTGTCTAAAATACACAGTAGAGGTGGTGCAAAGTTTTATGACACAATAGCAGCAGAGTTATGTTTTCTTGTTCAGGCAGGGTGTAATTCAGAGAGAGATGACAGGCCAGGGAGGGGGCAATCACAGAGGAGTCACTTAGGAAGTGGGATGGAGTGCTGCATCATTTTCTAATGACTAATGCTATTATCATGTTAATTGCAGCATTTAAGTGGTTAAATGGCTGGGATTAGGGTTATGTCTCATTCTGGCTGATAGTGAGTGCTGGCTATAAAAAACGACTGGTAGCCGCTCGATATGGAGTACATGCTCCATTACTGACATTGTGATATACAGTTATGTCAAATGTCAATAAGGGGTTAAAGTCAGAAGACTGCTTACCTTGTGGAAATCTTAAGTACTTAACCCCTTCCCTTCTTAAGTACTTACCCCCTTTCGTCACGTTCGTTTTTCTCTCCCTGGCTCCCAGAGTCATAACTTTTTTTTATTTTTTTCATCTACAAAGACATATAAGGGCTTTTATTTTGTGGGACAAGGTGTAGGGCGACATGTCCAAAAATTGACGGCGCAGCAATTTTTAGGTGCATTAAATCAGTGTAAAGTGCGCCAAAAAATACGATCCTCTCAAAAATCTTGTGTCTGGTATATCTTGCATAGTAAACATAATGGGCCACATGTATGAAAATGTTTAGGTCTGAAAATCACTCTTTTGCCCATAGTAACCTATGGGCAAAAAAGTGAGTTTTAGACCAAAACAGGTTCATACATGTGGCCCAATGTACATAAAAAGGCGCATTGTGCAAATATCAGCACATAGCATATCATTGATAGTGTATGTAATGTGCCTATCAAGGAGCATTGCACAATGGAGGCACATAACATATCTGTCAGGGCTAGGCAGCGCTCAGCCTGCAGGGAGCAACAGTCTGCAGCAGCTGATCTGCGACCCCACCCAGATAGACAGTCTGTTGGCAGTTGGGCATGTCACACCAGCCAATGGGAGGACCCGGAGGCCGCTCCAATCAGCTGCAGGGGCGGTGTCCGGGAATCCCATTTAAACTCCCTTAAGGCTGAATGCAGCACCTTTGATATTTCCTGGTTGCCTTGGGTTTCCTGTTATTTGTATTGTGCGTTTTTTACATGTGTACCAGACCTCTGCTTGTTTTCCTGACCCTGTCTTGCATTCTGATTTTGTACCTCGCTCCTGTTCGTGTTTGACCTCGGCTTGTTTACGCTTACTCTCGGGTTCTGATTTGTGGCTTGGCGTTCCTGATTTGGTATTGACCCGGACTGTCTGACCTTTCTTCCTCCTCACGGCCCCAGCACTCTAGCACTCACTGCACCTCCCTTGACGTGGTATTTTTCACAGGTCAAAACCGTTACTGCTCTCCAGAAACTATGAACCCCATGACAGCTCTGGTAGAGCAGATGCAGGGGCTTACCCAGCTAGTTCAGGATCTGTCGCTGAGGGTACAACCGCAGGAGACTACCCCAAGTCAGAGTGTTCCTGTATTATCTGGCTCCCCTGTGGAACCCCCGATTCAGCTGCCTGATAGATTCTCAGGCAACAGAAGGGTCTTTTTGACATTTAGGGAAATATGTCGCCTGTATTTTAGGCTCTGCCCACATACCTCGGGCAATGAGGAACAGAAGGTGGGAATCGTTATGTCCCTTCTTCAGGGTCCCCCTCAGGAGTGGGCATTTTCATTACCCCCTGAATTGCCAGAACTTTCTTCTGTGGACAGGTTCTTTGTCTCCTTGGGCGTACTTTTTGATGACCCTGATAGGGAAGCTGTGGCCGAGGCTTAGGTTTGACCACTTTGGGCAGGGTAAAAGGAATGTTGAGGACTATTGCTCTGAATTTCGTCACTGGTGTGTTCCGTCGGGGTGGAATGACCCAGCTCTCAGATGTCAGTTTAGATTAAGATTAGCCGACCATTTGAAGGATATGTTGGTGGCTTATCCTACCCCTGGTTCCTTAGATGAGGCTATGGCACTAGCCGTTCGTCTGGACAGACGTTTTAGGGAGAGACGTCAGGAAAAAGCTCTCCCTCCTGTGAACCACTTCATGGTCCCTTCTACACCTGTGGTTCCTGATCTAAACCCAGAGGAACCCATGCAAGTGGAGGCTTCTTCCGCGACTACTGCCAGTGACCGGAGGACTTCTCGTCGTACTCAGGGATTGTGCTTTTACTATGGCGAAGATGGACAGGGTATCCGAGAGTGCTCCAAAAGGGAGACCAGGCCGGAAAAACTCCAGCGCCTAGGGGATTTGCAGGAAGGTCACCTCGGTGAGAAGGTATTTCCTATTGTATCCAAAAAGTTGCTGCTCCCAGTTAAGATATCATATATGTCACTGTCTGGTTCTGGGAATGCTTTTGTGGATTCTGGGTCAGCTTCCAATTTTGGAGACGCGTCCTTCGCCAAATGTCTGGGCCTACCTTGAAGACCGCTGTCTTATTCCCTGCGGGTAGTGGCTATTGACTCTTCTCCACTGGCTAGGGGCGTAATCCAAGATTGTACTCCGGAGCCCAAGATGTTGGTAGGATCCATACATACCGAAAAGTGTATTCTATTTATCATGGAGGGGCTCCCCGCTGATGTAGTTTTGGGGCTGCCCTGGCTTCAGAGACACAACCAGGTGTTTGACTGGATTTCAGGTGAATTAATCAAGTGGGGACAACTGTGTTTTGACAGATGTCTCCTACCATACTAGGCAATACTGAGGTGGAGCAGATTCCTGTTTTCATTCGTGACTTTGCTGTTTTTTCTCAGAAACAGTCGGCGATATTACCCCCTCATAGATCTTACGACTGTACCATTGACCTATTACCCAGAGGTTTCCTAAGGGGAGGATATATAATCTGTCAGGTCCAGAAAGACTAGCCATGAAGCAATATATTGCAGAAAGTCCTCAGAAGGGTCATATACGGACTTCTGTGTCCCCTAAGGGTGTGGAGTTTTTCTTTGTAGTGAAAAAAGATGGAGGCCTCCGGCCATGCATAGATTACCATGAACTGAATAAACTGGGATGAGTGGAAAACCACGTTTAACACTCCTGAGCGTCAATTTGAATATCTAGTGATGCCGTTTGGGTTGTGTAATGCTCCCACGGTCTTCCAGAACCTGGTTAATGTTGTTTTCCGTGAACTCATTGGTTGTTGTATGGTCGTTTACCTGGATGACATTTTAATCTATTCGGAAGATTGGTCGTCTCATGTTAAACACATACAACAGGTATTGCAAATCCTGAAGGAATATAGGTTGTTTGTCAAGCTTGAAAAATGTGTTTTTGGAGTGCAGGAGGTACCTTTTCTTGGGTACATCCTGACTCCTAACTCAATTTGTATGGACCCCGGTAAAATTCAAGCTATTCTTGATTGGGTCCACCCTTCTTCCCTGAAGGCCCTACATTATTATCGTAAGTTTATTCATAATTTTTCTGTCTTAGTTAGGCCGTTGACTGACATGACTAAGAAAGAGGTGAGGTTTAGTAATTGGCAACCTGAGGCCATAGAGGCATTTGAGAAATTAAAGGGGTTTTATCGCTACAAAGATCATGTCTCAGATTATGGGGACAGTAAAAATAAGCACTTTTGTAATTGGTTTGTATTACCTCTGTCACTTGGTTTAGCAGATATGAGCTTTTCTGTAAATCTGTATTCTGTTTCTGCTGCTGCTGGTCGGGACACGCCCCCTGTCCAGATCCCGCCCCATAGACAACCCCCCTTCACTGTGATTGGCTGGCTGACATTTCATTGAGCTTGTTGGGATACGCCCCCAGATAGGAAACGCCCCGCCCACGCCACCTGCGTTGTGATTGGCTGCCTGTTAAAATCGATAGTGAAACCAAGGTCTGCTGGCTGTATACTCATCTCCCAGCTCTAGGGTGAATGATCTGGGCAACTACTGCCTGTTTAAGTGACAGATCCCCTCATATAACACAGTACTATAGAGTCTCCTGCCAGTTAACAGGGGAAGAGGAGGGGGGGAGGGCAATGTGCATAGTTTCCATAATAACCCAGTCTGCTGCTGGTAACAGAAGAGAAGTGTGGGGGGCAGTGTACACTCCTCACATGTCTCATCAGTTCAGGCTGTGTGTATAACTGCATATAGCACAGTCATATAGTCTCCTGTCTGCTAACAGAAGGGGAGGAGGGAGGAGGCATCTGTGTGTAAAACTGCATATAGCACAGCAAGTAGCTTGTGGAACCTGAAGGCTGCAGACATAAGAAGCATGCAGTGATCGCTACAGAGCAGGTTATATCCAGACAACCTTCTGCATCCCCTCTTCATACAAAATTATATGTCCACAGTTCTTCATTAGGAGAGACACACCTCCTGGGAGGAGAGACACCCTGCTGACAGGATAGACTCGCCCCTGTGATTTTTAATTCAATCTCAGAGTATTACCTGAACAGCACGAACAGTTCAAACGATAAAACTCCTTTAAGCAGTGTTTTGTATCAGCTCCTGTGTTGATTCAAGCAGATCATAGCAAATCCTTCGTCGTTGAGGTTGATGCTTCCGAGTGGTGCTGGGGCGGTCTTGTCTCAGGGTCCCCTACAGACTAACCTTCGCCCTTATGCCTTCTTTTCACCGTAAATATTCCTCACAAAAGGAATTATGATGTTTGGGAACCGGGAGTTGTTGGCTATTAAGTGGGCGTTTGGAGGATTGGCGCCACTTCCTTGAGGATGCCACATCATGTCACGGTCCATACTGATCATAAGAACCTTACCCTTTTTAGAGAGTGCTAAAAGGTTGAATCCATGTCAAGCACTTTGGGCATTATTTTTTACGCGCTTCAACTTTGTTGTTACTTACAGACTAGGTTCGAAAAATGTGAAAGCAGATGCACTATCCAGAAGCTTCCATGCCAGACATGTTTCCCAGGAGGATCCGGTACCTATATTGCCCAAGGAGACTATTGTCTCAGC